>CAUYSK010104412.1:0-16706 GCA_963575035.1 Avahi laniger
AATTAATTTCTTTCTATTTTTGGTAGAGATGAGGTCTCGCTCTTGCTCAGGCTGGTCTCGAACTCCTGAGCTCAGAACGATCCGCCCACCTCGGCCTCCCAGAGAGCTAGGATTACAGGCGTGAGCCACCGCGCCCGGCTCAATCCGCCACTCTTGTCATTAAGAAATTTTGGAGGAATGATGCTGCCCTGGGTACCACATTTGCCATGTGAGACCCGGGAGGACAGTAATCTCCTCCCCGTGTCTCTCCCAGACACCACAAGAGTCAAGAATCCCCGCCTCCCGCAGCAAGTTGCCCTCGGGGATTCTAGCTGCCCAGGAGTGTGCCACACGTGCCACCGCACACACTCACCTCTCATCCACGTTGGCGGATCCCAGCACGAGGAGCCCACCGCGGACGCCCCGAGACCAGAGGCTCAGCTGAGCAAACAGGTAGGCGAGGACCATCCTTATCCGGGCCTGGACAACATGGGGGGCACATAAAGGGTTACCCTGGCCAGGCTGTGAAGCCCTGTGACCAATGTCTCCAGCGAGGCACACAGGCTGCCGACCCCAGACCCGCACCCCCCATGGGGACGATGGCCCAGGCGGGAGGCACCTGCACATTCTGCAACGCCAGGTTCTCCCTGCTGCTTCCTCCATGAGCCGCAAACAGGGGGCTTTTCCCCGTCACCAGGCTGAAGATGCCCACGACAGCCTTCACGGCTGGGTCGATGTTGAGGCCAATGTGGTGGCTGGAAGGAGAAGAGTAAGCGTGGAGGGCAGCGTGCCTGTGCGCGTGTGTGCACAGAAACACATGGCATGGCACCGCAGTGCCCACTTTGAAGTGTACGGTTCAGTGGTGTTCAGTACAGTCACGTTGTATCACCACCACTGCCTGGTCCAGAACTCTCTCATCATCCCAAAGGAAATCCCGTCCCCGTTAGCAATCTCTCCCCATCCTCTCCTCCTCCAGCGTCCAACGAGCACTAATTACGTTCTGTCCCTGGGGATGTGCCTGCTGGGACACTTCACAGAAAGGAAGCACATGCTATGTGGCCTTTTGTGACTGGCTCCCTTCGCCCAGCATGATGTCTGCAAGGTCCACCCATGTCGTAGAGTGTGGCGGTGCATCACTGCCTTCTATGGCTGAGTGATATTCCACAGTGTGGACAGACCACAGTTATCTGCTCATCAGCTGATGGACACTGGGCAATCGTGAATGACACTGAGACAGACGTTCTCGTGCAAGTGTCTGCTAGGGCCTTGCTTTCAATGTCTTTGGGTGCGTATCTCTAAGCAGAATTGCTGGGCTGGGGCAGCTTTTAGCTGAGCTCATCCAATAGAACACGCAGTTCCTCATTTTCTCCTAAGAGGCGTTATGAATGGAACATTGTAAAAGGAACTTGGCGTCCCCTCTCTGGAAAGGGGCCCTTTCTCCACCGTCCTCACGGAAACCTGCCCCATGGAAAGGCAGCTGGGCGGGGGTGGGAAAGGGCATGAGTCACACTGCTGCCTACCTGCCGAGCACCCAGGGAGCACATGCCACCTGCAGCCTGCGCCTGGGGTGCAAGAAGGCGGGAAGGAAGAGTGGAAATCCTAGACACAGTCCAAGACTTGGGGGTGGGGAGGACCAACGTACAGTTCCCCTGAGATCTGGCTCAGACCAAGAGAAAGTAGAAACCTGCTCAGCTCTCAGATGCACGTTTAAACACAAATGCAGTCACAGGTGGAGTTTCCGGCAGCTCTGATCTTCGTCATAGCAGCCCGCCCGTGCCCAACACCAGGGGCCAACTCTACCTTCCAATCTGCTGGGCCAACTCTCTGGCCCTGTTGCACGTCTCCTGGGAGGAGTTCTCGCTGGCCATGTAGCAGGTTGTCAGTATGCGTCCACAGAGGTCTCGGGGGTCCTCAGGGGTGTAGCTGATCTCGTTCACAATGGTCCGGACATCAGCCAGCACTTCCTGATCTGAAACCACCAGGACGGAAGGGGTAGAAGCCACTGGCCATGTGCGAGGTGTCTGTACAGCTCCATCCCAGGTTACAGCCCCAGGTGCCGGCTGGCTCCACCCTGTTTTTGCGCTGCCCACGCTAAGGCCACGCTCAGTGTCAGCATGGAGAGGGGAGGATTTCCACCTCCCGAGCCTGTGTTCTTTCCGCTGGGCCACACTGTGGACAGAGCAGCAGGTAGATGCAGCTCTGGAGACACAGCCACCTCAGATCAAAGCCCCAGGAAGAGGCTTCGATGGCCTTGCTGCCCAGGACCTGGGCATGATGCTGTGACATCTGAGCTTGGCCACGGCCTCCTTCAGCCCCGAGGCCCACGAGCTGGGTTTCGCCTCTGCCCGCTCCTCGGCTCCCCCTCCCTTCCTTGGGCCCTTGGACGTCACCTACTTCCACTCTTCACAGCCTGGCAGACCTGGCGGCACATGGAGTAGACGATGCAGGCGGTGGCCGCGCTGTCCACCCCGCCACTCAGGGGCAGGAAAAACCCCGCCTGGAATGGGCCAGCCAGACACGGTGTGAGCAGAGCCACGGGGAGCGACGTGCCCAAAGATTAGCCCAGGTCCACCTGACGAACCTCGGTGAGGCGCCCACGGAAATGCACGTAGGTGTCAGCGCCTTGAGGGGAGGCAGGGAGAATGCCCACGCCTGCCAGAACAAATGGATTTTCCGGAGGGAAAAGAGACCCTTTGCTCTGGGTGTGTCTAAGGCTGACTCTCCGCCAGTGAATTACGGACGCAGGATGACAATGAATGACAGGTGGCGCCAGGTAACCCTTGCGTTAAAAAACTCACTAGCCTGCCAGAGAATCAAACCAACTAGTAGAACACTCTAATTGAACTGGCCGGAAACTGGGCAACTTACCTGTTGGCTTCGTCTTAAAAAATCCCAGAGCCAGCAGGCGGGTCCCAGGCTGCAGAGCAACAGAACGATGAGTCCGGGGGTGGCGGTCTTGCCCAAGCGCACCTGACCAGGCCCCGGTCTCTTTCAGACACTTCATGTGAAGTGACGAGTTTTAGTTCTAAAAGTAACTCTCGGGGTAGGTGTCACCTGAGACACAGGGACAGCGCTCTGGTGCCCAAGGTCACAGCACAAGGGAGCCCCAGAGCTGGAGGAGAACCCAGGCAGTCTGGCTGCGGCCTCCTCCTGGCCTGGTTCCCACCCCGGGCTGCCCCTCCCCCAGGCAAACCACAGCAGCAGCTGGGCGGAGCGCAGCGACCACGCTCCCCGCCGGAGCCGGGGCCACACACCTTATCTCCTCCTCGGGACTGTGGTACTTCCATGCGATGGGCTCAGAGACTGGCTCCAGCAGGTCCTTGTGGCATGAGAGGGCAAAGTCCACCTTCACTCGGGGATAGGGGCTCACCTTGCTGGCCTGTCGATGGAGATTCACATCAAAATGACATCCCTGAGCTACGGAAACCCTCAAGGTTCCTGAGGCCAACGGAAGAGCAGGCTCTGCCAGCCACTGCGCAAGGCACAGCACGGCCACAGCCAGGAGGACGGCTAGAACCGACGACAGCGGTAACAAGTGCTGGCGAAAGTGTGGAGGGACAGCGCCCTCGTGTGCTGCTGGGGGGGGCACAATGGTGCCGCCTGCTGGGAAACAGCATGGTGGCTCCTTAAAAGGCTAAATAAACACAGCGTCACATGACCCAGCGATTCCACTCCTGGACAGACACACCCAAGGGAAATGAAAACAGATGTCCATTCAAAAACTGGTACGTGGGCTGGGCACGGTGGCTCACGCCTGTAACCCTAGCATTTTGGGAGGCCGAGGTGGGAGGATCGCTTGAAGCCAGGAGTTCAAAACCAGCCTGAGCAAGAATGAGATCCCATCTCTATAAAAAACTAGAGAAATTAGCTGGGCATGGTGGCACATGCCTGTAGTCCCAGCTCCTCGGGAGGCTGAGGCAGGAGGATCGCTTGAGCCCAGGAGTTTGAGGCTGCAGTGAGCTGTGGTGACATCACTGCACTCTAGTCCTGGTGAGTGAGACCCTGTCTCCAAAAAAAAAGAAAAAAAACTGGTACATCAAAGTTCATGGCAGTACTATTCAGAACAGACGAAAAGTGGAAACATTGTAATCGTCCGTCAATGGATGGATGCATGAACGAATATTCCATTCAACAGAATATTATTTGACAAAACCAAGGAAGGAATCACGGACACATGCTACAACATGGATGAACCCTGACAACAGCGTGCTAAATGAAGAAAACCAGACACGGATGACCACACACGTCTCACGCGGGCCTCTACGAAAAGTGCTCACCGCCAGGTTTCGAGATGAAATCTCTGCCCTGTAGCTCCTGACGTCCTCCAAATCCAACGTGGCCGTCAGGACTTCCTGGGGAAGGAAATTTCAAAGAGAAACCGTGATTTCCTGTTTTTGCTACTTCCATGTGAAATTTGGTCACTGTCACAGGTGTTGCATGTGAATGAGTCACACCTTCTAAAGCAGGGGCTGAAGACCTGTGGATCTTTAGGGGCCCAGGGACAGGGGACAGACAGCGTTGTTGCCAACCCAAAGCCCTTCCCCCTATTATTGCCACCAGATCTCCACAGCATTCAGACACTTGTCAATGGTCCATTAATTATTGTACCAGACGTAAGTCTGTCAGTATCTTCCAGGGGCTTCTGGGAAAGCTTTTCTCTTATTAAAAAGACACACAGGAAGCAAGGGCCTCTTTTCTGCCTCTGAACATAACTGTAAAGATGAGATGGCTGGAGTTGCTGCAGCCATCCTGGGACCACAAGGAAAGGCAACCTGAGAATGAAGCCAACCTAAAGAAAGGCGGAACCCTAGAGGAGTGACCTTCCTGCTCATATCGACATTGGGGCAGAACTCAAAATTACTTTTTGTTGTATCTGTGCAATTAAAATTTATTTCTATTTTTGGTAATAACAGCCCTCCTTTCCTTTTTACTTTAAAAACACAAAAGTGAGAGCCATACAAATTTCTCCAAGGGTTTTTTCATCCATTGTCTCTTCTTTGTGAAAGAAATTAATGTCTGATGTGATAAAAATAAATTGGAGAAACTCTGCCCTACGTTAACATGCATCTTTAGAGGTGCAGATTGCGTAGCTTTCATCAGCTTCTCAGAGGAATTTGTGGCCCCAAGAAGGTCAAGAACCCCCTTCCAGGGGTGGCTCAGTTGCCAGTGAAGATCACGCAGTTGTTATTCTTGGCTTTGTTCTCTTTGTTGTCTGATCCCTGACCGCTCACATCCCTGTGCGACCTCAGCACAGTAACGGCACCTCTCAGCTGTAACAGCTCCCCTGGGTCCGTCCCTCACCCTGTCGGCCATCGTGTGTTCAGAGAGTCCCCCAGAACAAGGGCTCGCCCACTGGAGCGTGCCGGGGTCTCCACGCCTGCTCCTCAGGACGTGGGGGGCAGTGCGGGGTAACCCTGCCTCCCGCAGCCCCGGGCTGTTCCGTGTGTGCCTGAGCACACCCCCTGTGGCCCTGCGTGGCAGGAGTCTTCCTCCCAAGGCTGAGCGCATATGTGACTCGTAAACTGCCGTCACCCTCGTCTGTCCAGCACCGTGTGTCCTGTGCCGTGGGTCCAGCCATGCCCGGAACCCTAGGACAGGAATTCCTCCCGCACCAGCGAGGTGGAGAGGAGGTGATCCAAGCAGGCGGGCACTGCGGGGCTTCCCCACGAGTCCTCGCTGAACACCGGGGAGAGTGAAGGGTCAGTCTCCGACGCAGAGAACTGACGTGGCCGGGGGGAAATGCCACCCCGCAGCTGCACGCACGCTCGCTCCTTACCACGTCATCCAGAGAAAACTGGGATCCCTGAGCAAAAATGCTCCCGTTCATCGCTATCATGGCGCAGCCGTCGTAGTAGAGCCGGTCCCCGTCACAGCCCTTCTGGTTGGCCAGCAAGTAAATCCCACCGTTCTGGAAAAGGCAGAGCCAACGGTGGAGCTGCCAGCTGTGGTCCGTCACCCTCACCTGCCACTGGCCAAATGCGGGAAACTCGGCCGTGCGGTCTCCAGCCTTCCTCCCCCGCCCGATCCCACCTCGTCACCACCAATGCCCCTCCCGAAGGAAGAACACGTGCGCACAGGCAACACGGAGCCGTGCAGCTGCGATGTGCTGGGCCTGCGCGGGCACTGGGCGTTATGTAGCATCTGCTTTTGGTTCGTCACCACCCTACAAGGCAGGCCCTGTCATCTTCGTTAGAAACGGTGAGATTCAGAGAAGCCAGATCTGCGCTGACGAGATTCAAACCCAGCCCGACTGCGTCCGCACCTGCCCCGTGAACGACCGAACAGCACCACCTCTCCCCATGCCTGACTGCCCAACACGAGCAGCAAGCGCGTGGGCCTCTCCTATGGCCTGCCATGGTGCCGGTGGACAAGTGGCATGTTCTGGCTTCTGGTCACAGTGGAGATGGCGACAGGACCCACCTCACAAGGCAGCCGTGTGGGTATAGACGAGGCCGTGCAAGGGAAGCCCCAGGAGAGCAGTCAGGGCGTGCTTGTTGAGTGCGGGATGTAATTACAAGCAGGAATGTCCACCACGCCTGAGCCGAGCCCTGCACTAGGCGCTGAGGACTCAGAAGTGCTCAGCACACAGCCCCCACCCCATGGCTCATGCTCCGGCAGCCTGGCCCGACACCCACCTTGGTGGTGGCCATGGTCACCAGATCCACCCTGGCGTGGGCTTTGCGCAGCACGTGGTGACTGCCCGAGGCGTTGGTCACGATCTCCACGCCATCCAGGCCCATGTCCACGTGTGGGCTGCAGGCAGAGGCAGGTGCAGGGAAGAGACCCCTGGGCTCTTCCAGCCCCCTCCTGGGCAGCCGTTCCCTCTGCCACAGCATCTCCCCGGCCACGGCCCCAGGATGTCAGCAAATCACAGGTCCTCCCAGCTGGCCCGTGTGAGTGGGACCCGCACAGCATGGGGAGAGGGGCTGACCTGCGGGGCGTCCAGAGCTCCTCGCAGATCTCACTCCCGATGCAGGTGTCCTCGGTGGCCAGCACGGCGTCTCCGAAGGGCACCGTTTCCTGCCGTCAGGAGACGAGAGAGCACAGACTCACTGGCCACGCCCTGTCTGGGCCACACTGACCTGGGAACCCAGACATCCTCTCGTGAAGGCTGTCACTGTGTCCCAAACCCGGACTGGCACCCTTCCTCCACCTGAACATTCCCGGCCCGGGTGGCTGCCCCTGCTCAGCTGATCCCTTAGGGCCTCCGGTCACACAGTTCATGAGCCACAGGCCCTGCTCTGAAGTACTGCCGAGCAGATGATGGCTGCGACGAACTGTGACTTAGCTGTGAAGTATCTGTCCCTGGGCACAAATTTCCATCTTCATCATCGTTAATAACAATACTGTCATTTATCAAGTGTTTTCTTATGTGACACAGAGCGAAGCAGTTTTTCTGCTCTCTTGACAGTATTACCAGGTAGACTTCTCATCCCTATTTGCAGAAATGACCTAACTTAGGGTGACAAAAAAGTCGCCCAGCTCCTGAGTGGCAGGGCCAGAGGCAGAGTGCAGATACGTCTGTCTCCGAGAGGCATATTCACAAACCGAGAGTGACGGGGGTTTCTGGGGCAGGGACAGAATCTTCTCCTGTGAGTGCCGTATGGGCCTAATGAGGCGCTGGAATCAGGGGGTGCAGACAGGGCAACATCAGGGGTGCGATGGCCTGCCTAAAACACATACTGACACCTCTAGCATGTGCCAGCTTGAGCCCAACTTGGCTACCTCTCTCAGTGCCAAGGTTACAATGCAGTGTTGCTTTGCTCAGCCAAGAAATCCCCTGGGAGGCCTCGAACAAATCCCAGAGCTCTTGGCTGGGGTTCCTTGACAGGTGTGAGTTCAACTCCCTATATGAACAAGGGCAGGAACTAAGAGACAAACCCAGGCCCTTTCCACCAACAAAGTCACTGTTCGCTTGTGGCCACAAGGCAAGCCCTCAGCCCAGGACCACGGCACTCACCAGGTGCCTCCTAAACCCCCACCTCGTGGGCAGGGCTGGAATCCTGCCTCCATCTGACACCGGGGCTCATAGTGGCGAGTGAATGGAGCCCCGGGAAGTATCCACGACTCGGACTGTCCCTGCTGCAGCAGCGACAGGGCTGTCTTTGCTGTGCTCTTGAAACCTTCCTTGAACCTTAATCCCCATTCGCATGGGGCCAGTTCGTGCAACTGAGCCTTGATCGACAAGACTAAGTGGAATCGTTCATCTGCGGTCTGCACCCCCACGTCAGTTTCGTGGGCATACGACAGGATCGGCAAGGAGAGACGGCAAGGAAAGTGGAGTGCGTCTCCCGGCCAGAGGGCTGCAGCTGAGAAGTGTGTTCCACTCACGCACGCACACCTTGTGTTCTGGGTCGTGAAGATGTCACAATGTGTGCACTGCTGTGGTCCCTGTCAGAGAAGCTTCCAGGTCCCCTGGGAGGTGACCCAACCTGGCAGAGAGTCCCTTCCCCAAATGTCGCCTGGCTATCCCTGGCTGCCAACACGGAAGGACCCGAGCCCAAGCTGGCCCTTCTGCGTGCCCCTCTCAGGGTTCAGAACTGGTACCACCACCCTGCCCTGGCTCCTGCTGGAGGCAACCTAAGCCCAAGCACCTATAGCAGACGCTGTTGGTCAGGTGAGTGAGGGGCACAGGAAGACCCCACGGCAACGAGGAAACGGGGCTGGTGCCCGTGAGAGTGGGGTGCAGGCGTGAGACCCTGCGGCTCCCGGCCCACCTGCTGTTAGAAAGACTCAATGTGTCACTGTAACAAATGGTACTCTATTCATTACATCCTTATGACAAATCCTCCCCACCCAGACTTTTTATTTTGGGGGTTTATGTTAAAAGAATCACATCTCACGGCGACGGTGATAACAGGTGTCGACATCGGGAGCCCACAGAGAAAGGAGCCCAGACGGACCCGGAGTGAGGAGCAGGCAGAGGTGGGGGGCCCTCGTCCCCAGGGGAGGGCCTGGGCCTCAGCCTGGCTCAGGCCTTAGACTTGCCCCCCACCAAGGGGAACAGAGCGGGCCCAGAGAAGTCCACCTGGCAATGGGGTAGCAGCGTGCAGGCCGCTCAGGCCACCACTGCCCCCGAGAGTAGGCTGGGGACAAGGTGTGAGAAGGAACCTTCGTGTGGGGCGCAGGCCCCTCCGCCACAAGCTGCAGACTGGGGCAAGTCACTCGACCCTCTGTGCCTGTACAATGAAAACGACGCCGCTGCTTTGGGACTAAGTCGATTCAAGGAAGTTCCGGAAACGTCCCCAGCGTCTACCTCCCTCACTGAACTCCCTTCTCAGCAGCACCCACTCCAGAGGCCTCGAGTGCCGTAACTCGTGGTGCTGAGATCTGGTGTTACAGGCCGAAGCGTGCAGCCCACAACTGCGCTGAAGACTCAGTACCTCACAGTGCGACCTCACTGCAAAACAGGGCCATTACAGAGGTTCGTTAAGTTTAAATGAGGTCAGTAGCGTGGGCCCCAATCCAGTCTGACTGGGGTCCTTCAGAAAGGATCAGGACACTGACACACAGAGAGGTGGCCCTGCAAGGACACGGGGAGAAGGCGGCCATCTGCAAGACAAAAGAGAGGCCTCGGGAGGAACCAGTCCTGCCCACACCTTGGTCTCGGACCTCTGGCCCCCAAACCGAGGGGAAGTAACGCCTGTTGTTTGAGCTGCCCTGACTGCGGCACGTTGAGATGGCAGCCACAGTGACCTGGTGCACTTGGCAACTAGAACGGAAGGTCAGGCAGGAGCCAGGGAGCTCAGGGGACACGCTCTGCACTCACGACCCCCCACCACAGGGAGAAGTGGACAGGACAGGGCCTCACCGTCCCCTCCACCCCCGCCCCAGCTGCTTCTGCAGGAGGAGGACAGACAGGGCCCCGGAGAAGGCTGCACGGCCAGAGCCCTGCAGACCAGCCAGCCGTGGGCAGGACACGAGGCCAGGCAGGTTCCCAGTGCTGGGTGTTCACAGAGTGGACACGCGAGTCTCCCCTTAATTACACCACTAGGAAAATAAACAACCTAAGCCCGGCTTCTCGGGCAACCCCTTCCAACGGCAGACAGCCTGTGAGGACCGGGCAGGAGACATCCCCGCAGACCCCACCAGGAGTGGCGCTGAGGAACCCTGGGCCAGGGACATTCTCCCCATGGGCAGAGGCTGGGACACAGAGGCCAACCTAGGAGCTCGGGCCATGTCCAAGGTTCGTCATTCCTTCATTCATTCGTTCGCTCCACCTGTGTCCACCGGGCACGGCGGAGGGGACCCCACCGGTCAGTGGAAAATGGTAGAAACCCAGCCCCTGCCCATGGGCTTCCTGCTAGCCAGGGAGAGGGACCGAGTCGTAAATCAGCAGATGCTCTCAGGTAAGTAACAGAGGCTGGTGGGGCTGAGAAGGAAGACGAGGCAGGTGGGGGGCGACTCAGAGGGGGTGATGGAGAGGCTCAGTCACTCAGCACAGGCCCCGATGACACCCAAGAAGGTCCAAGGAAGTTTCTGTAACTGCCCTCTCCTTCTCCACTCCAGAGCTGGGGACACAGCCTGTGAATGCTGGATTTGACCCCGGGGTCTCACACTGAGCTGGCTGCCCTGGGGCCTGTGCATGGGAACGCCAGTATTCCCGGTAGCCCAGGGGTGGGATGTCACGGACACAGATGGGGCTGTCAACCCGGGACAGTCGCCTCTGAAGCTACCTCTGTCCTGTGATCACATGGTGACAGCTGCTGACCGCAGGGTGAGTCAGCTGTGTCCTCCACTCCCAGCCACAGGATAGTGGCTGGGATGGGGACACAAGGGTCCCTTCCCTAATAATTTAAAATTGGAAATAGGACATTTTGCTCTCACTCTAGGTAATCCTTAAATCTGGGAACTATGAGCCCCGAGGGTAGGGAAGGCCACCTGCTGCCACGTAGGGGAAATGGAGAGGAGGAACCAGTCCTTAGTACCAGCGGGAGATTTCCAGAAACACCTGAGGCTCAGCCGGTCTCTGGAACAACGACCAAAGCAGACATTCCTCCAGAGACGCTGGAGCAGGCCAGGCCTCATAAACCCTAAAATAACTCTCACTCATACCTTACTTGCTGTAAAACATACAGCTAAAAACCCTAAATGCTTTAACCAAGACCCCTAAGAGGTGATTTGAGATCTGTAGTATCTCCCTGGTATAAGTTTCTAAATGGGAATGGTTATGAATTTCCTTGTTAAATTAGAAAAATATTTTACCTATACACCCTCATTCCCATAATCTCCTCTATTTGCCTCCTATACTCCTTCTCTCTTCACACCTAAAACCTCCTGGTTCCCTACAAACCTCACCAGTTGCCTTACTAGTCTGACACAGAACAGGATAAAATAAAGGCCACTAAATAAAACAATCCCACTGTAAATATTCCCTGAGGCGCTCCCTTTTCAAGACACCTCTATTATAAGGCTCTCACTAAATATGCCCTGCAGAAATATTTGCCTAACAATGCCTCAAGAAGATTACTGAGGGGGTCTGATCAGATAGGATATTGCGTAACAACAGATATTGTGATGACAAGCTTAGACAATTGCCCAGATGTGATGGAAGAAACCCAGCTGCCCCCTGCGTAAACCACTGCAGCCCAAGGCCCGAATGACCACCGGCTCTGTGCTTGTGGCTGGACACCCCTGTCCAGCACCAACCACACTGACACTGCCCTTAAAGAACTATTTATGGGAGTCAGTTGGTGGACAGAAGTCCCCGATAGTACACATTCCACTCTAAGGCAGGGGCACCTCTAAAAAGCCTCATAAAATACCCAGATGAGGGCATACTTAGAAATGACCTCCGCTCACCCAACGATCGTTTGGGACACCAGTGATTCCAGATTGACTCCATTTATCCAAATTACACTGAAGCTGTTAACACGCAACGGCAACAACATTCCTGGTAGACACACAAAAACTGGCCGATGGAAAGACTGAAACATGACCTCCTTAGAGAAATGAGAACTGGGCTAGGTATAGTGAGATAAGCAAATTCGCTGCTAATGAAGAGAGACATTCCTTAGAAAAAAAATCCCTTTCAAAAATAGGCCACATAGAAGGAATGCTATTACGAAAAGAAAAAAAAAAAACGAGATTAAAAAACTATGCTAAAAGATAATATAACACTCGTCAAATGAATGAAAGAGATCAGACAAGCCATAAAAACACACTTCTAAACCGAAAGATGAGAAAAGACATGTATCTAACCCAACAAGGGTCCTTGTCCATGCTATTACAAATGAAATCCAAGATAGCTGTGCAACAATGGCCTGCAATGTTCTGTGCTAAGACACGATATAAGGACCTATATAAAAAATATATAGTCCCCCAAATTTATAAAAATTTTTAGATGGTGAATGTGACCTCAGACATTATATTCTTGAAGCTCAAAAGCCTAACCATAGAAAACATTCTACAGTTCAACTAACAGACATCAGGACCACGATAAATAGCAGGAAGACAGTCCCCAAGAAAAGCAGATGGGCTATTCTAGCTAATAAAACACACAGCATCCTATCTCTCTGTCGGATGGTAAAAATAGAAAACGGAAGTGGTTATGCCCTCAAATCACTTAAAGCCCCAATTTCTCTCAAATTTGACCTCTAATATCCACTCTCATGGGACATAATAATTAATATATGAAAAAGGGCCCTTTTGGAGGGATAATAAAATAACACTATAAAATTATTTGATTTCTCCTGTAACAAAACTTCTTTTTCTCTCCCTAATACTAGTATATGATACAACACAAGGTGGTGGAAAAAACAGATTTGTCAGCTATAAACAGGTCCTATGACAATTTAGACATTAAAGTTCAGATATTTCTCAAATTTGATTTATACCTTCAAGATGTTATACCTATAGAGACCAATTGCCCCCAAAATTACATTTATTAGCTTCAATTTGGTGTTGGTCTTACAATCCTCAAATAAGATTTACTATAAGGTCCCAATGACCATTGATAGAACGGATAAACACATTCTAAGTCTGATTAAAAAATACAATGGTATACGCAGGAGATTTTTCAGCTACTTAGGTTGTTTACTACCTTTCTGAGTCTACCTATAATTTTCTTAACACCTAATCTCCACTAATTTTATGACATTTATCACTATAATATCATTATATTAATATATCTTGTATAAATACTAGGCCAGATTAAACAAAAAGATATTATCAAAGACCCAGACCCTGATACCTCATAGAATAGATCTGATCCCAGGTGTTTTTTCAGATTGAACCCAGGGCCTGACTCTCTCTGGCCCCTTAAATATCTGCCTGTTAAATCAATCAAACCATATCCTTCCCCTAAGATCCGATATCATTATTATTAAAACACACCAGATGCCCAAATAGACAACTCCAGGAACGAGCCCTCCTGGCCTGAGCCCTCCTGCTGGCTGCACATGCAACCCTAGGATGACCTTGGCCAAGGGGGGAACTGAAGACTGGACTCTGACCTTCTTTTTTTTCTTTTGCCCAAATTCCTTTTTAAGAAGCCTGGTAAATCATACCCACAAATGATAAAAATCTCATTAAATGGGCTTTTATTAACCCAGTATAATGTGGCTTATGTTCCCATTTAATTCTGGTATAACATCACATGACAGATAAAAGGGCCCCCATCTTAACTCAAACATTCCTTTCTACTGACTCCAGGTCTTGGACAAAACTTAACTCTTCCAACGGATTACTAACTAAAACATCCCTAAAACCCACCTATGACTCATAAGCCATAAGATGTCCCACCTCTTCACACCAACCGATATATACTTTCCATATATTGATTTTTTTATGGTTTTACCTATAACTCCTGTCTCCATAAACATATAAAACCAAACTATAACCCAGCCGCCTCACACACATTTTCTTAAGACCTCTTGAGACTATATTGCCCGGGCTGCAGTCACATTCAAATAAAAATAAACCTCTTTAATGTATTTTACAGAGTTTGCATTTTTCCATCAACAAGTTCCTACCCCACACGGTCCACCATTAGCCTGGAATAGCGATGACTGACTGAAAATGGTTTTATACCCAAGGACTCACCTGCTTTGTCAGGTCCTGTATCATCCGAGGGAGGAAATACTCCTCTATTTGCCTGGAAAGGAAACACACAGATTTGAGGAGGACCATCTCAGGAAAGATGGCATCTAAATGTAAACAAAAATCAAACTGAGAGCTTCAAATCGACGAATCAGCAAAGGAACTGCCAAGTGTCCACGCAATGCCGTGAACTATGACTCTAAGAAGAGTATGACAGAGGCTGGATGAGACCCCCGTGTGTCTGGCTACGTGACACCACGTGGCTTCGGGCTCTCACAGGCCCCGCTGCCTCTGCTTCCCCACTTGCTGACGTGCAGCTTTTCCGAGAGACACGTCGCAGGGGGATTTGCTGAAAACAGGTCACGCTTGCCCACGGGGAAATTCCTGAACCAGAAAAATCGTTGGCATTAACCCAATATACAATCACAAACCTGTATCATCACTGAAATCGTAATGCTCCAAACTTACAAGATGGGAAGGCGGGTTTAACACGCAACTTCAGTACAAGGTGTCCCAAGGTGCTGCATTAAAAGATCAAATCTTAAAGATAGATGGTGCACACATTTCACTTCCAACAGGCTGTCAGAAGATGCACCATTTGGACGTTAATTAGCTCTATTTCTCTTTGGCTTTCTTAGAATTCACAAGTGCCTTCTGGGCATGGTTTTAGCAGCTCTTATTCACTTAAGAAAATGCTAAAATTTGAGAAATTGAGCAAAGATGCCTTCTCTCCCTCACCAATGTAGGGAACAGGGACATGTAGATGCCCGACAGACCTCCAGGTTTCTGGGCCATCCCATAGCAAGCGCTCAGTTCGCCCTCGGTAGGTCTGTTGATAGCGATGGTGCTGCACCGACATTTATCTAACAGGCGAGAGTCGTCCACACGTCTTCCTCCATCCTCGCCTCCTGCTTCAGTGCAAAGATGCAGTCAGTACCAGGCCAAAGAAAGATCCTGGGATAGCTGCACGGTCAACTCACTCTCGCCCTCTGCTCCAAGGCCAGCTCTCCTCCTCTGTGGCCAGTGAGGCTCGCTATGGCCCCTCAGAGAGCCAAAGCCTCAGCAGGAAAAGTCCTCCGAAAACTTGCCTCCGGTTGGCCCCACCCACCTGTCCAGCTGTCCCGGACCTGTCTCAGAACACTTGACCTGCTCCATGCTAATTCTCTGATTGATGCCTGCCCCAGAAAACATCCTCTGGAAAATTCCTAGCAGCATGTTTTTGCCAAAAGACCAATTTTTGGCCATGCCAAATGCAAGTCTCTGCCCTGGGAGCTATCAGAGCCCCTGTTCCCCCGTCTTGCCATGATAATAATCATTGAGTGCTTAGATCTGAGGGCTGATCTAAGAACGTGAAGAAGATGAGTCGA
Source organism: Avahi laniger (assembly GCA_963575035.1). Taxonomy (NCBI): domain Eukaryota; kingdom Metazoa; phylum Chordata; class Mammalia; order Primates; family Indriidae; genus Avahi; species Avahi laniger. The sequence goes on from CAUYSK010104412.1 coordinate 15,387, forward strand.
CTCTTAGGTTCTCTGCAGGCAAGAACTGGATCTTAGCTCTGTTTTCCTAAGAGGACCTGAAACAGCACCTTAAGCCTGTGATGCACTTTTTACGAAAGCAGGAACATGGTAACACGGTCATTTGTTGTCACCAATCTGGCACAGCTCATGGAGGGTAAAAACCTTGCTTTTTCTGACTGTACCAAAATATAAGTTTCTGAGCTCCAGCTCAGTCTCCCGCACCACCCCTCCCACAGGAATTAAATGAGACCCTGGGGTTCACATGACAAATGGAGGAAAAAAGGCAAAGGAACTAATATCAGCACTTTCAAGAAATCAGAGATAACATAAACTGATATCTCAACAAAAGCACAGACAAATGGCAGGAGATAAAATAAGAAAAGAACTTGAAAAACTCAAAAAAAAAATTGCAGATAAGAAAAACAAAGCGTGGAATAGGTCCTAGAGAAGACCTCAGCATCAGACATAAATTTAGGGGAATAAAATCACAAGAAAAAATGCACATGAATGAAGAGACAGCGATGGATGGTGGAGAGAAGGGGAAATGAGGAAGGCAGACCCAAGAGGTGTCATACGCCACCGCCTGAGGTTTCCGAAAAATAGAACAAAAGCAAAAGCAAAAAACCTTTGAAAGCAGAAAATAAGTAAACTTCCCTGAAATAAAAAGACCTGATGTAAATTCAAAAAACCTCACTTGAAAAAGGAGAAGACACTCCTCAGCCGTTTGTGGAAGTCACTGAATTTCAAGGGTAATAGCGACATCTTATAGGCACCTCAGCAGGAAAGCCGGCTCCTGCAAATGAAAAACTAAACCCAGGCTGTGTTACAGACTTCCTCTGTAAGCTCACTGTATTGTGACGTGCATCACGCAGGAGTACGAAGGCAGGTGTGTGATCGGGGACCAGCACCGCCAGGAGCCCCACGCGCTGCCCAGGGTAAGGGGCAGAGCCTCGTGGGGCTCCGAGCTCCCAGCCGCCATCTCTCCCCTCGGAGGCGTTCTCCACCCTGCATCTTGTGTGCCTTTGTCCTTTTCCCAACACCTGTATCTTTAAACACTCTCGAGCGGGTGCTTGTTTCTGAACCTGACGTGAAGTGAATTGAATTGAATCACATTGTCATTATATGTTCTGTGTCTTTTCTTTGTAGCAGCTATTCCAGAAATTTTGTGATGTGTATTTAACTTAAAGTCAAAAGTTAATCAGTGATTTTACTGTCCTATAAAATAGTGCCCTATTGGTTTATGTGCATAGCTGTCCAGTGATTTGGGCTTGCCCATTTTCTGCTCCACATTAGATACTGTGCTTTTTTTTTTTTTTTTTT
>CAUYSK010104413.1:0-43374 GCA_963575035.1 Avahi laniger
ATTTGTACTCGCCATCAAATTGGTACTAACTAATCAACACTAGGGTGATCACATGGCAGAAATACTCTCCAGGGATTAGGGGGATGGGGGGAAAAATCTACAATTAAAGGACACCAGGAGCACTAAAGGGAGGGAAGGGCATGCCTTTAACCTGCATTTGGGTGAAGCAAAGACATAAAGTGTAACTAGAATGTTTGTACCCTCACAATACCTTGGAATAATAAAAAAAAAAAAAAAAGACTGACTCTTGTGAGATGGCTATGGTGTGAGAATCCCAATACAGCCATGAATAAAGAGCTCTTGAGGAAAACTGAGAAACCTACATAATAACCCAGCTAAACTCACCACTGACAAGGGTCAGTTTACCAGTCATTTTCCATGAATTATAGGATCAAACCCTCAGTGGTGATAAGGAAGATTATTTCCTGACAAGTCAGCGAACCTAATCAATTTTGGTGAACTTAAACAAAGATTTCACCAAAATTTATAAATAATACAGATGAAATCTGGTGAAGAAAATCTTTTTCCTTTTTTTTTTTTGTTTGTTTGTTGCATTTTTGAGGGGAGAGTTGTTCCTAATATCAGGATAAAAGAGTAAATAATAGAGAATTTAAAAAGTCCAATCATTTATTTATAATAAAATTTCCAAATAGACATTAATTCTCTGAGCTCGAGAGTTGTTGGATATTACATGATCAAGGGAGTTTCTCTCATTAACATCTCTTGCTACACCTACGTATAAAATCAGGCCCAAACATGAAGAGATCTGTCCTTTTGTGTAATCGAGAATGATCTTTGGAGATTATTTACAATTTAAATAGGAGATTGTTAAGGCAAACATTATCTAAAACACATATTTTAAAAATATTTAGCCAAAAGATCAATCACATATATTTTCAATGCTATACTGGGGTATTGTGTAACAAATTAACCCAAATATTCATTATTTATTTTGTGAAATATATGCTATGTACCATATATATTTTCATTGGTAAATGCATATATCAGGGAAAAGTTGAATACAGAGAGTAAGAGAATGGGCTCTAGAGTCAGTCTGTTTGTATTCATATTCCACATATACTGGCAGCTGTTTAACTTTCAGTATGTTCTATAAATTAACACTCATTTAAGTAGGGAAGATTTTAGAATTAACACTACACTCAAGAAAGGCAGAAAATTGAGAAAGAGCCCCAACTTCCTTAATCAGAAATGTTAATTTTTTTCCCAGAAACACCATGACCCCTACTTTACCCTGCCAGCTTTCTGCTTAGATCTAATTGGTAAGAACTGAATGTATTACTACAACTAACAAAAAACAACAGTGGGAGATTTCTTGATAGGAATGACATTATTGGGTTATACCAATTTGTGAACTATTTCCTCACCTTAGGACAGTGTCATCCTGAACAAAACTGGAATTTTATTTATAAAGAAGTTTGAGGACATTTATTGGATAGGTAATTAACAGTGTCCATCTGGGTCTATCTATCCCTTTGTCTACTCAAGATGCAGTATACATATTGTATTTTACATGTACAATTTATAGAAAAAAGAGTGACTTCATTCACCTCCAAAGTAAACTCAGTCTTATCAGGCTTTTGCTTGAATTCCAGTATCTTCAGAGATACTTGACTCCACCAAAGTCCAAGTAAGGCACTATAGCAAAAAAGCATGCTATCTCCCTTAAATATTACCCATATATACTGAAAGAGTTGAAATATGATAACTGCAATAAACTCCCCTGCTCAGAATGAGTAATTTAAAAAATATCCAGGAAATGGAGCTGGAACCCATTCTATTAAGTGAAGTATCTCAAGAATGGAAAAACAAGCACCACATGTGCTCACCACCAAATTGATATTAACTGATCAACACTTAAGTGTATATATGGTAATAACATTCGTCGGGTAACGGGCAGATGGCGGGGAGGGAATGGGTATATTCACACCTAATGGGTGTGGTGCATACTGTCTGGGGGATGGACACGCTTGAAGCTCTGACTCTGGTGGGGCAAGGGTAATATACGTAACCTAAACATTTGTATCTCCGTAATACGCTGAAATAAAAAAAACATTAAAAAAATCCAGGAGTATATTTCAAATTCTGATTTACAAAAACTCACTTCTATAGCAGTGAAGTTATTTTCTTTGTTCTGTTCTCTGAGATGATCTTTCCTATTATTCGTCATTGCTACAATTGAAATTAACCGTTTTTAGGGGACTGGTAACTTTTACAGTCCATTTTCTGCTAGTGAAAATTCATGGGTCCAGGAAATACTTTGGGTGTTGAAGAGTCACAGGAAGTGTTTAGGTAATCTTGTTTCATTTGTGTCTATTTGTTTGTTTTCTTTCTTCATTGTCATTTTTTTATTTTGCCATTATAATTCTTTTCAATATTTCATAATCATAGCCAAGTTTTTAGACGTAGCTTTGATGCTAAGGCATTAGTCTTTGTTTTGTTTCTGTTTCTGTTTTGTTATTTTACCTATCATATTATGCATGCTGCTTTTTTATTAGTTCCAGTGAAGCTTAATGGACATTGTCTTGAAGTATTTCAAAGCAATAGCCCTTTGGCAGAAGGCAATTGTCTTAATCTGACATTTGCTTGGCAAAAATCTTTTAATGTTAGGTACTTAACAAAATTTTAAAGCCAATATTTTTATTTTCTGCTGAGACTTTTACTACTTTTAGCCTAGTTTATAAAATTTGAATTTTTAAACCCTGCAAATATCCAAATTTTGGAACTTTAGTCAATTTAAATGGCAGGCTATTTTCAGAGATTGACTATTCCAGGAGACATTATTCTCCTTAATCTCTGATTTCAGATTGGTCAATTCTAGCCTACATACTCCAAAATTTTTATTTAATTTTCCAGTTACACATTCTATTACTATAAGCCAACTCAGCCTATATTCTGAGACCTGAGATATAACAGTAATAGCTTAATAAAATGCCTTGCCACCACATAAAAAGAGATACCGATTTCCAGTTGGGATGGCTATACATTCACTAATGTTGTTCTGTCACACATTCAGCATAGTCTACATTATATAATAGGTTTATAAATTGTACTTATTTTAGGTACCAAATTCTACCTTAAATTTTTTGTCTATTAGCTTTGGGAGAAAGTAATTAAAATATCTACATAATAAGTTTGTTGTGAAGATTAAGTGAAATTATCCATATATACCACTAATAGATTCTTTGGCACACAGATAGATAGCCAGAGATTGTAATTGATTTGTGTATTTAGAAATATAGTTTTCCAATTATGTATTGGATGTAAGAAAACAAATAGATGAAATCACTGCTGATATTCAAGCACTCAGAGCTTATCTCAGAGGAAAATGTAAAGAAGGTATTAAAGCAGATATATTCAAATTATTTATTATGTATATTTCAATAAACAAATGCAAACGAGTATAACTCATAGTCATAGTTTTCGATATATCAACTAGAAGACACTAAAATGACTACCTTACTATTACTTCTTTCTTGGTAGACACCAAGAGGATTCTGCCTTTACAGGCTAAGAGGTCTATTCAGCTACTTACCATATTAGGACATTTCTCTCATTTGGAGACACAAAATTATGAGCAATCATGAAGATGAAACACTGAAGTGGGGCCTAATATTGACATTTAACAATGTAATTTTTGTTTTAATAATTAAATAGGAATAAAGCACCAGTCATCATATTTTGGAATATATTGTGAAATACCTACTATAGACAAAAAATGTCCAATTTTCAGTACCCCAATTAGGAAATAAAAATTGAAATCTATACCATTGTTCTCAATTATCTTGAAAACAAGAGATGGAGGAAATTCATTCCAAAATATTTAAGTAGTGGCCAACTCATGTCCCCAGAGCAACATGTGGATAAACCTATTTTTAGTGATACCTTGTAAGATGTGTATTTTTTTTATTCCAGAATATTAAGGGGGTACAAATGTTTTACGTGGATAGCCTTTTTACTGCTTGAGTCAAAGTTTAAGTGTGCCCATCACCCAGATAGTGTACACTGTACCCATTAGGTGTGATTTCACCCATCCCCTCTTCTACCCCTACTTGCTTGATTTCCAAAGAATGATATCTCCATATGTGCACATAAGTGTTGATCGATTAGTTCTGATTTAATGATGAGTACATGTGGTTTTGTTTTTCCATTTTTGCAATACTTCACTTAGAAGAATGGTCTCCAGTTTCATCCAGGATCATACAAGAGGCATTAGCTCACCATTTTTTATGGCTGAGTAGTACTCCATGGTACACGTATACCATATTTTATTAATCCACTCATGCATTGTTGGACACTTAGACTGTTAACATATCTTTGCAATTGTGAATTGTGCTGCTGTAAATATTTGGATCAAAGTGTCTTTTTTACACAACGTCTCTTTTTCCTTTGAGTAAATATCCAGTAGTGGGATTGCTGGATCAAAAGTAGTTCTAGTTTGGGTTCTTTGAGGTATCTCCATACTGTTTTCCTTAGAAGTTGTACTAGTCTACAGTCTCACAAACAGTGTATGAGTGTTCCTATCTCTCCACATCCATGCCAACATTTGTTTTGGGACTTTTTGATAGAAGCCATTCTTACTGGAGTTAAGTGATATCTCATTGTGGTTTTGATTTGCATTTCCCTGATTATTAGAGATGTTGAACATTTTTCATGTTTGTTGCCCACCAGTCTATCTTCTTTAGAAAAGTTTCTATTCATGTCTTTTGCCCACGTTTTAAAGGAGTTGTTTGATTTTTTCTTGTTGATTTGCTTGAGTTCTTTATAGATTCTAGCTGTCAGCCCTTTATCAGATGTAAGCATGCAAATATTTTCTCCCATTCTGTAGGTTGTCTGTTTACTCTAGTCATAGGTTCCTTGGCTGTGTAGAAGCTTTTTAATTTGATCAGGTCCCATTTATTTATTTTTACTCTTGCTATGATTGGTTTTGCTCTTCTTTATAAATTCTTTGCCTCAATCCTTTATCACATAATTTATTTTGTGTTTTTTTCTTTTTATTGAATATTATACAACAATACAATTTTATAATATTTGTATAATAAGTTATTGTAGGATGAGCCATTTGGTAATATATTCACTATTATATTATCTGCATTATGATATTTTAAATAATGCAGTAAATAGTATTTTATTAGCTAAGTTTTTATAGCATATTCCTCCAAATTAAAATTAACTTCTCAAAATGAATAAACATTTTAAAAACTTAAAACCAACTGATTGCATTTGGCAAAATTATGCATATTTATCTTACCATCATGATTATTCTGCTTTCTTTTTCACTATTTTTCCGTATTTAGTTTCAAATGATTTATAGAATAATTCTATTCTCAATACAGTTATTCTCTAGTGTCTTCATCTTAAAAGAAAATAATTTCCTCAGCGTAGATGAACTTTCATCTATTGACTCATTTATCTGTGAACTCTCTCTCCCTCCTACTCTCTCTCTGTTAGAAAGAGAGAACGATAAAATATTGGCTACCTCTTATTTCATCTTCTTTTTGAAAAATTCCTATCAGACTTTGGTTCTAGTACTACAATGCAACAGAGACTTCTTTTTCAAGTCGAGTGGTGTGCAGGTTGCTAAATACAGAGATGACCTTTCTGTCCTTATCTTCCTTGATCTTTCAGCGACATTTGACCTAATTGATCATTACTTCCCTTGTTTTATATGACCCTACACAACTCTTGGCTGCCTCTTACTCAATGCCCAATATTTGGACATCTCTTTTACTTACTATTCCTTTCCTTTTTACTTTTAGCTACCAATCTAGTGTTAAGCAATCCAATGAAAATAAAATCAAAGGGAGGATTTTTGTTTTTCTGTTAAACTTGCTCTTTTGGAGTCTTCCCAGTCTCAGCATGTGACACTCAGTACTTTATGCCACATAATTGGCTTATGATAAAACTTAACATCCCTAGGATTCTTTTTTTCTCATTTTCTCTCCTCTTACATTTGGTATTTCAATACTGCCTGTTGGCTCTGTCTTCATCCAAATCTGTTCACTTCTCTCCATCTTCAGTGTTATATCACTCTACCTAAGCCAACGATACTGGTCTCCCTCCTTCTAGTTTTAAATATGTATATAGACCATATCACTTTCTTTTTCAAAACTTTCTCTCAAATTTAAGTAAAAGCTAACAGGCCTACATACTTTCTATTTTTCTGATATCTTCTTTCATTCTGGGCTGTAGCCACACTAGTCTCATTTCTGGGGATGCTTCAGGTTGCTTCAGGATGCTTAGGTTGACCTTTGCTTAGATCCTAAGTAGCAACTTCCTGTACTACTTCCTGTGCTTAGGAAATAAAAAGATAAAAATCTAAAACCAAACAAAAGACAAAGAAACAACAAAACTACTTTTCTCAGTGCTTTGCAAGGCTGGCTTCTTGCTGTTTATGTCAGCTAAAATTTCACCTCCTCAGAGAAGATTTCACCAAGTACTCTATCAAAAACAGCCCATTGAACTTAGTCATTATCATATCCTCTATTTAATTTTTTCATAGAATTCATTTATTTTTGAATATATTTTGTTTAATATTTACTTAAGTGCTTGCAATACCGGACAATAAGGAAGACAATTACCGATCAATTAAATCAGTCGAAATCAAAGATAATTTGTGCTTCACTGGAAAATGAGAGCTATATGAGTTCATTTGGATAGAAACAAGAGAACGATGAATATTAAGCATCATAAAAGGGATTGAAATCAAAATAGTAAAATTCTACATTCAACAATTATACTTCATTTCTGGTTTTTGATTATGTAAGTTTGCTATACCAATTCACACTTCTAGTGAGTGGGTCTGAGTCAAGTTCACTTTCCAATTGCTCTTAAATTTCCGCTCTCTACAACAGGGGAAACACGCCTAGGCTAACATTGCTCAGAGGCCAGCATCAACACCAAAAGACATGTTATCATTTTTCTTATAGTGGATAGTCTCCCTATTTAACATTCATGGCATTGAAATTATACAAAAGCAATGTTTCAATTATGTTGTGATGCTATATTTTAAAATCAAGGACTGCCAATTATATGCTGGCCATGACTTCATAACATAGAAAAAGCATTTAGTTTCAAATATGTGAGGTCATAGAAGAGATATTTATATTCTACAGGTTTTGACAGATGTTCTAGAAAGCATGCTGTTTCAAGTGCAAAGATGGTTCCATGTTTCCCATAGCTAAGGAGCCTTTAAAATTATTAATAGAGTTTGTCTTATTAGCATATATATTTCTGAATACAGATTTAATGACAAAACCCTTTACTTCCTTTATCAAGTGCAACCTTTATTTATCTAAAATATCTGCATATTAAAACCATAAAACCATGTAGTAAGTCACACAAAGATAAAGCTAATTTTAAATATTGAAGTAAAACAGATAAAGAGAGAGTTCAGTAAATAAAAAATTTTGACATGATATGAATCTTTACTTTTGGGTAGTATGAGTCGATATTTATATACACACATACATATATATGTTCACATACATGCATACATGTATGTGGTATATGTTTCTCAACCATAAAGACTGTACATATGTGCCTTTATTAAGTAGACTTTATATAACATTCTAAAGATTCTCCAATGAAAAGGACATAATGCTAATGTTTAGAATCACATTTTTGAAATTTTGGCCAGACCCAAAGAATTTGTATTTATTGTTTATATGCAGCTATTCTAAAGAACATTGATTTGTGCTGGGTTGACTTTAATTCTGAAAGAGAATATAACCATGAAGAAGAAAGTTATCTTTTTACATGGCTGTTGCTACTAACTTAAATTTAATGTACTCCTAACAATAATAAGATTGTAACAGTAAAGATAGTAGCCACCTGTGTATTGAATGCCTACTATGTTCCAGACATTGTAGCTTGTGTTACAATTTAGGAGTTAAGTTTATGTAACTATCTCTAACTCACAAATGTGAAAACTTGGAGAGGTCTCATGTACTCTTTACAAATTTATGTTTCATAATATAGGCAAAGTATTTAACATTTCATTTCAGTATGGTAGAATGAATTCTAGTGTTAAATCAAGGCCAATTTGCTGTTACATATTTTATATTTGGACTAAACTTATCTGTCCACTCCTAAATAAGAACACCTACAACATACATGATGGGCACAGTTTATGAGGGTCTTACATATTGTGCAGTCTAATTTTATAGTAGACAGATAACACTTAATATAAAGAACTTAATTCAAATTTGGTGTAACAATTTTTGGTATGGAAAGCTATACATGGTTCCACTGGCAGGTGAAGGGCTTTATCTCTCTGTTTTCCTGGAAATGGAAGAAATCATTATCATAACCCTCATAGAATGTATAGAAACTATGAAGTGTCTCTTTCTTCTAACAGACTGTGACCTTACATAACAACAGGAAGTTTGCTATATTCATTTTCATATTACCTCTAGGCCTTCTAGTGTCTGAAACATGATAGAAGTTCAATGATTAGTAGATTAATTAATATATTAATAGACATTATATACTGTAATTTTAGTGTTTCTTATATATATTAATGTATACATTTGCTTAGGTAGATATATTATGCCATAAAAATTTTGAGTCAATATTCCTACATAAGCATTTAAAAATGCCAGTAGTAGATCCCAGAAAGAAAATGCAGATATTTACAAGTGCATTTATTTGCTTAATAAGAAGCCAACATTAAAGGTCTGACATTTTTAGTTTCATAAATTAAGTATTTGCATATTTTGCCTATGTGTTCTTTAAACATTTTTTGAAATTAACATTTTACAAGTACTGTTTTGTACTTTGTTTTATTCCTCAGTTATTATTGAAGCATAAACATTTAAAAATAATAATAATAACAGAATATAGCACTTATGGTGCCTATAACAGCATCATTTAAGTGCTTTACATATAATCCTCACAATATTCTAAGTGATTTATATACATTATTCTCAACAAGTGTGAGGTAAGTACTATTATTACCTTTAATTTATAGAATGGGAAAATTAAAGAATAATTAAGCAGATTGCCCCAAATCATACTTCTAATAAATATCAGAGCTAAGATTGAAACATGAAAGAATAAATTAGATTCTATGCCCTTAAACAATAAACTGGATTGCTTTTGCTTACCTCATGTGTCTTATTTTATTCCCAGATTTTTTAATTCCACCTTTATTATTTCAGATGATCATATGCTTTCTTATAGTTGCTAACTCAAGTATGTTGTTAAAATTTCACTAAATTTCCTTTTGTCAGTACTTATCAGAGAAATACAAGAGTTAATTGCATTAATTTATGACAGCAAACAACTGTCATTATTTTAAAAAACTCAGTTATTTTCCTAGAAGACTCTAGTCATGCATATATTATGTAAGACTTAAAATGTTATTATGGATCTACTATACATGGAACAGTTCATTAGTCTTTACAACTGGAATCACAATGAATCTCATATTCTAATTACATTGGTTATACATAAATATTAGACTTTTAAAATTTCTTAATACAAAATTCATCTCAAGATTTCTTTATTCATTTCTATTCTTATTTCCTTCCTTCTTCAAGTCCACTGTTGTCACTTAATCAGAAATAATGAACAGGATATTGGGTCAATTTGAATTGGGAAATCATTCGGAATTAATTAAGCTTAAAAGGATTCTCAAATATTCGAAGTAATGAACCAATGTTCTAACAATCCTTACCATACGTTATTGGTTCTATACTCTTCTCATTTTCCCAAGCAAAATTGCTTTTTCAATTGTTACTTCACAGCATTTAAAATTTCATTTATATATTGGCATTTGTGCAAAGCTACCCAGAAAAAAAAAATTTACTGATTATAACATACTTTGGCTCCAAAAAATTTAAAGTGCTGCTCCTCATAAACACTAAATTGTCCTTCAAATTCTGTATTTATATCAATGAACTTAAGAAAATTGCCAAAAAGTGAAAAACTAAAAAAAAAAAAAAAAGACGAGTCAGTAATGAGAAAAAAAGCAGTAATTTCTTCTTTGATGAAGAATATTACAACTTTGTTCTGCTTCTTTTTCTCAGTTATTGTTTTTCTATTTCAACTCCTTCAGTGGTTTCAATTTTTCTAAGTATTAAACTTATATTAAAGTCAAAATATATCACTATATATAGTCACGTTTTTGAGAAACAGATGCTAAGGCAAATATTCAGAGGTAAGTACCATATTGAGAAAGCGCTATCAAAGAAACTAATAAGGGAGTGGAGGAAGCAAAGCAGAGAAAGAGAAGCAGCTAGGTGAGGATGCAGTTTCAGTAAAACCCCCTCATCACACACAGCCTGCTCTCACGGAACCGAAGAGCCTAAAGTACGGCTCAGTCTGTCTTATCTGAAGGCAGGGGTACTGGGCATGTGGAGTGGGTATTTAGAAGCAGTGTAATACATAAAATCAGATTGTCATATGAGGTGCACACTAATTAGAGATTTTACCCAGTTTCAAGCTTTATTAATAACTTTAATGATACAGAACACCAAGAGGCTTTAACCAAACAGAGCGGAGTCGGATTCCCTGGACCTGCGGTCCCCAACTCCCGGGCTGTGGCCTGGGTACCATCCATGGTCTGTTAGGAACCAGACCCCACATCGCTGCCTGAGCTCCGCCTCCTCCCACCCCCTCCTGGTCTGTGGAAAAACTGTGTTCCTTCAAACTTAGGAACTTGGCCGGCGGGGGTGTGCACAGCAGGAGGTGAGTGGTGGGCCAGCCAGCAAAGCTTCATCTGTATTTACAGCCGCTCCCCAGTTGCTCCCATCAGCGCCTGAGCTCAAGCTCCTCCTCTCCCAGCCGGTACCCTCCCGCAAAAAATTGTCTCTCATGAAACCGTTTCCTGGTGCCAAAAAGGTTGTGGAGCACTGTCTTGGACTGGTCGCCATGAAAGCTACAAGGCATGCATCTTTGGCCTGCAATTATGGATGAAGTCTGTAAGTGACCTCACAGTGAGGGAAATATTGAAATTGTATAGTATCTTATATTAGACCCCAGAAAAGTGATTAGCTTGTGGGACACAGACCTGGAGGCCATGCCCTGTAGATTATATGCTTATTTACCATAAATGACCCTTTATTCAAGAATATCCAATAGATAAGCTCTTTTCCTCCTAACAAATATTTTTAGCCTATTTACCTGAAGGACTCATTGACATGAAAGTATACTAGATCACTTGTTTTTGTTCCTTTACCCCAGATGTGTCCTTCCAGTGAAAAAACCAAATGCTTTTTCTTTCCAGGGTAAATATAAAGAGATTTAGATGAAGAACTGAAAGTAACCAGTTCACAGCATGTCATAACTAATGTCATAACTAGACCTCAGTCTACATTCTAGACTCCTTTCTTCAATGACCTACTTGTCCCTTATACTTCAATCCTAGAAAATTAATTAAATTTCTCCATGTGAAATTTGCAGATTTTACTTCTTCCATCTTGCACTAATGCAATATCTTCTCTAGAGTAAATATTTAGGAGTAAAATTTATTTTATAGAATGTGTGTATTTTCAAATTTATTATATGTTGCCAAATGCATTTCAATTTTTAAGCCAATTTAAAGTTTCTAAAATAATGTATAAATTTTCACTTAATTATATCCTCTCAATATTTGGTATTTTACAATATTTAAATTTGTCACTTGATAGATATAAAACATCTAAAAGTTGACCATAGTTTAACATACTTATGGCCATTCTACTTTATTTGTAAATTGACTTCACATCTTCTGTTATATTTTTATATTTAGTATTTGTCTATATGGACTATTTTTATACAAAACATTTGTTGATTATCTGCCACACTTGTATACCTGTATCTTATTCAAGGATGGGGCATGTCTTTTTATTTTGTTCATGGTGTTTCTGAAGTATATAATTTTTTAAATTTTATGGAATCATATTAATTTTTTACTTTGTCTTATAAATATTGTGCCATGTTTAAGAAATCTTTTCTGAACATCAATCATCATGCTTTAAATTGACAAACATCACAGAGAAAGATTTCATATTTGCTTTTATCTATTTCTAGGTTTTCTGTGTCCTACCCATCTATTTTTTCTTCTCGTTACTACCACAATTTTATAATAATTCTAGTTTGATACATGATAGGACAAAGAACTATGCATTAGAAATCACTGCAGTAAGGCTTTAACTAAACTCTCCCACAATTTACAATGCTAATTGCAACATCAAATTGACCTGGAGGAGTTGCTGTACCTCTTTCTGGAATTTGACATTTTTGGCAAATTCACTTCTCAAATATCAATTTCTTGATTTTTTTAATGATAAATCCTAGTTCTTCTCCAAAATTTGGATTATTTTTTTCAATTTCCTTTGTAGATTTCTATTCTTGGGCTATATATTGAAATTGTAATTTTTCCGACATTGTAATCTTAGTCATTTTTCATCACTTTACATATTTTGCCTGTATAATCACATTGTTTCACATCACTTCAGGATCTCTCTTTAGGATGATGACTCCCAAATATACATTTCAAAACAAATTTCAAATAGAAGTTTAAATTTGTTTGTTTACCTGTATTTCAAATGAATATGTCCAAAATGAAAGTAGACATCTTTTCTCCTAACTCTATTCTGGTTGCCCTATTTTAGCGAATTATGCCATTTTATCTTATTCTCAGTAAAAAAAAACCTGTCCATTCTCATCTCCCTTTCATTCATATCATTTATCCACTTGGTGTTAGAGGCTTGATATCTCTAGTACCTTAAAAACCTCAGGCACATCTCCTCCTTTTTAATATGCTGTTTTTTTCCTCTGGACTCTCACTATTTTAGCTTGGGAAATGCTACCTCTAGACATGATTGTATTAAACCTAACACATTTATTGGTAGTAGATAGATTCTTATAAGATGCAAATATAATCATGTTATTCTGTGGCTAAAATTTTTAAGATTGTTCCCCACTTATTATACAGTAAGAACATGGAAGCTATAATAACATGCATTTGTATTCCCAGAATATTAAGAGAGGTATGTGCCAAAATACTCCCTTATAGGATAAGTGAGTGACTAATGCTGAGTAAACAAAATAGAACAGATTTCTTTACTGGAAGATTTCCCAACTCTAAAAGCTAATGTACATTGGAAAATTCTAAGTGAAAATTTAGGGTCTATATTTTCCTTATATATCAGGATCTCTTTTTTTAAAAAAGCAGTAATGTCCCCTGTTAATATTGGTATTTCAGGGAATACTTACCTTTTTATAGTGTTTATTAAGACAAAAATAAAACTCAAAAATAAGACACAAAAAGCTATAGTACTTGAAGTTTTTAGAAAATGCCACATTATTTCACACCTACATGCTTTTTTCTTCCCCTTTAATAAACGTCTTCCCATATTCTTCTACCCACCTATCTTTTAAGCATAAGTGAGATGAAGATAAACACTTCTCTGAAAGAACAACTTACCTGCTTCACTCTGAGAATCAGTTACTTCCTTCATATTTTGCAACTATAATACAAGTAACAATAACATATTTACTAATTGTTTTCTATGACCAAGACTAACTGCTCTCAAATTTCTTTTTTAATCTCAGAACCTGTTTACTCTTTTAAACATACTGTGGAACTCCAAAGAATTTTTGTTTTTGTGAATAATGTCTATCAATATTTACCACAAATATAATTATTCAGAAATTTATAAAATAGGTATGCATTAATTTCTTTTAAAATGTCAATAAAAAACTCATCACATGTTAACATAAATAACATTTTATTTAAAAAACTATATTTGCTAAAATAAAAACATGTAATGAGAAGTTATACTGATTTACATTTCTGCAAACATCTTGAGTAACTGCTTTAGTAGAAGACATCACTTGTCTTAATGCTCAGATTGTTTCAGAATTGGTCAGAAGAAGTTTCTTTAAGCTGGCTCTTCTGTCTTTGTGACATGCTTTATCATTTTATTGAGCACTTCTTTATATTCTAACATAAAGAGCTCTTTTTTAAATTTTATTTCAGAATATTATGGGAATATAAACATTTTGGTTATATATAATGCCTTTGCCTCACTCAAGCCAGAGCTACAAGCATGTCCTTCTCCCATACAGTGAGCTCCGCATTCATTGGTTATGAGTTTACTGACCCCCACCCTCCCCCACCTGACTGGCACCAAATAAATAATACTACCACATGAGCAATTTAGTGTTGACCAGTTAGTACCAATTTGATGGCGAGTACATGTGGTGGTTGTTTTTCCATTTTTGTGATACTTCACTTCAAAGGATGGGCTCCAGCTCCATCAAAAATAATATAAGAGGTGCTAGATCACCATTGGTTTTTGTAGTTGAGCAGTATTCCATGGTATACATATACCGTATATTAGTAATCCACTCATTGATTGATAGTCACTTGGGTTGTTTCCACATCTTTGAAATTGTGAATCGCATTGCCATAAACGTTCGGGTACAGATGTCTTTTATTATAGAATGTCTTTTTTTTTTCTTTGGGTAGATACCTAACAGTGGGGTCACTGGATCAAATGATATTTCTATTTTTAGTTCTTTGAGATATCTCCAAATTATTTTCCATAGGTGCTGTACTAATTTGCAGTCCCTCCAGCAGTGTAAGAGTGTTTCAATCTCTCCACATCCTCCCCAGCAAATCTCCTTGGTTGCTGTTGTTGTTTGGGACTTTTTGATAAAAAGCCATTCTCACTGGAGGTGGGTGATATCTCATTGTGGTTTTGATTTGCATTTGTGCAATGATTAGAGATGTTGAGTACCTTTTCATATCTTTGCTGGCCATTATTCTGTCTTCTTTTGCAAAGTTTCGGTTCATGTCCTTTGACCATTTTTTGATGGGGTATTTTGGTTTTTTTCTTGTCAATTTTCTTAAGTTCTGTATAGATTACTGTTATCAGCCCTTTGTTGGATGCTTAGAATGCAAATATTTTCTCCCATTCTGTGGGTTGTCTATTCACTCTAATGATAGTTTCCTTGGCTATACAGAAGATTTTTAATTTGATCAGGTCCCATTTATTTATTTTTGTTGCTACTATGATTGCTTTGGGGGGTATTCTTCATAAATTTTTGGCTTGGCTGATGTCTATAAGAGTTTCCCAATATTTTCTTCTAGAATTCTTGAGGTTTCATGCCTTAGGTTTAAGGCTACTATCCATGATGAGTTGATTTTTGTGAGTGGTGAGAGGTGTGGATCCAGTTTCAATCTTCTGCATGTGGTTTTCAGTTTTCCCAACACCGTTTATTGAATAAAGTTTATTTTCCCCAATGTATATTTTTGTCTGCTTTGTCAAAGATTATTTGACAATATGAGGATGGTTTTATACCTTGGTTGTTCTCAGTCCTTCTTTCAAAGGTCTATATCTCTGTTCTTGTGCCAACACCATGCTGTGGTTACTATAGCCATGTAACAAAGCTTGAAGTCTGGTACACTGATGCCTCCTAATTTGTTCTTTTTGCTTAAGATCGCTTTGACTATACAAGGTCTTCTCTGGTTGCATATGAAGCTTAGAATTATTTTTTCTAGATCTGTAAAGAATGATGATGGTACTTTGATAGGAATTGCATTAATTCTGTAGATCACTTTAGGTAGTATGGACATTTTAACAATATTTATTCTGGCAATCCATGAGCAAGGTAGGGTTTTCCATCTGTTTACATTTTCCACATAACAAGTTCTTCCACAGTTAACTTTATGTCTTACCCTCAATTTAGTCATCTCTCATAGTAGCTCTGGTTTCCTTAGGGGAGAATGGTTATTAGAAAGCAAAATTTGGGTGTTTGATATATCCCTTGTTATTAGAGAGTCTTCCTCTAGGCCTTAGTGAACACAGCTCAAAAATACTTTCATATACACATATGCATGCATACATATATACATATAGAGGCATACACACATGTATACAGTCAATTTTTATTATTTATGCATTTCATATTTGCGAGTTTGTCTACTCACTAAAATGTATCTGTAACCCCACAGTCAATACTTGAGGCACTTTTGTGATCATTTGCTAATAAGGTGACAGAAAGGACAAGAGGTGACAGAGAGGACAACATTTTGAGTCCAAGACACACACGTTCCCAACTGTAGCGAAATTAGATTGTAACTGCCTTCTTGTTTCAGCTCTCATACTGTAAACAAGTGTTTCTTAGGTGGTTCATGTAGTGTCAAACATTTTGTTGAATTTTTGTGCCTTTTGTTTTTTATTTCTCTGTTTGAATCAGTCTCCAAGCATAGTGCTGAAATGCTGTCTATTGTTTCTAAGTGTAAAATAAACTTTGTTCAAGTATGAATTATATTACTATTGGCTGTGAATTCTGTGTTAGTGAATCAACATTGTATACTAAATAAGGTATATTGAAATAGAAGCACACATAAAACTAGTTTAAGTATTATGTTTTCTATTGATGGAAATGTTGAGACCAGAGGCTTGCAGGAACCTAACCATGTTTCCCCTCTAGGAAATTGGCTAATACAGTGTTTAAGGGAAATTTCTGTAACATAACAACTGTGAATAATGAGAATTGACTTTGTGTGTACATAAGATATATATATACTCTCACAAATAGAATTTTTAGAAATATCAATTCACATCAATATCTTCAATTTCAATCTAGACTTTATTTGACCTTTTTCTATTCCATATCAGTAACTGCATTATTCCAAGCTGAGAGCCCTGACCCCAATGATATTAACACATTTATTAATTTGCTCAATCCTATAATATATTTAATATAATTCAATATAATTTCACTTACAAAGCTATACACAACTACTAAAGAAGAGATCGGGGTTTATTTGCAGTTTTCAATTACTCCACCCTGCCCAAAACTAAAGGAATACAGCCAATTATCATGTGCACAAGTACTTAGATTACTTTTTTTTTTTGCCTTCTCCCTCTTCTTTCATCAGTGGGATCCTAGCGTTCATTTAAAAAAGTTGGTATCATTTGTTTCAATTAGATTTCTTTGATTTCATTTTTACAGTTTTAGTTCTCTTTTCAACTTTTTAAATTTAATTAATTTTTGAATATGAAGAACATTAACCTGCTTCCAAAAGTCAATACACTTCTTAGAGAAGTGCCTTTTCTTCCTATCTCTTCCCTTTTAATCCCCACCACTGGCAGTTAATCCACTTCATTGATTTTTGGTTTATCCTTATTATTTTTTGGAAAGTGGCAGATTGCAAATATTTTTGGCTTTGTAAGTCATATAGTCTGTTGTAAGCACATAATTCTGTCATTGAAATGATAAAGTAGCCATGGGAAACAAATGAATAAATGAGCATCATTGGGTCCCAATAATACTTTAATTATCAAAAAAAGACTACAGGCTTCATTTGGTTTGTGGACTAAAGTTTAGAAATCTCTGAATTAGATTAAAGCATATACAGTATTAATTTTATACATATGTGTGTGTGTGTGTGTATATATATATATATATACATATATATGGAATGATATGTGTTACATTAAAATAACAGATTGTCATCTCATCTCATACCCAGAAATACACAAACTACATTTAGTGAGATTTCTGCCTAGTTCCCTCAGCTTAAATCTGGATTTCCTTGTGAATAGGAATGACAAGAGTTATTACCAGATTTGGTGCTATGGAACTGAGTAGAAAATTGGTATATTGTTTTACTTCCATCCAAGGCTTGTTGTCAGGTTCCTTGAGTGTTAAAAAATATTTCATTCTATCATTCATTAATTTAAGAACTATTTCTATGGTACTTATTGGAAAGTGACATTTTTTGAAGTCTCTTTTATGGTGAAAAAGACAATTTATGTCCCTGCCCTTACATCCTAGTGGCCAAAGCACACAAAAAATATGGCTAGACTAAACACGAGGGGAACCAGCAAGATCTGACCCTCCTGAGAGCTGTAATATGATTTGGGACAAGCCACTTCACCTTACTCAATTTAAGTTGTTTAGCTAGAAAATATAAAGTTTAAGCAAGATGCCATTAGTTAATTTACCGTGATATCAATCTATCTTCTTGGGTAGTGCTGGATCACATTCTCAGACCCAAAGCCAGTGAGTTTTAAGTCTCCTACAGGAAATGTGACAGGCAGGACTGTGGTCCCCATGAAAGTCATATCATGAAGTATGATTTTGATGTATATTTTACCTGATGAGATGGCTAAATTGTCAGGTGACAAACTTTTTCTAAAAGGGTCCAGATAGTAAACATTCTATGCATTGAGAGCCATATATATTCTCATATAGGGCTGTCACATGTTCGTCTTTGTTCTTTTTACAACCTTTTAAACACACAAAATGTATTTTTAGCTCATGATCCAAAAAAATATTCCGTGGCCAGATTTGACCCATGTCCATTAGTTTTTTGATCCTTGGACTAGAGAATTTCAGAATATTCTACACTCTTAGAGTTGTATGGACTACATATAAGACCTGTTAGTTGGAGGTAAATTAAGGCAAAAAAAGAGATAAAAGTAGCATCTCCAAAAGGGTTGATGTAAAAATTTCTTCGCTTGAAACAGGATCTCTCTCTAGAGAGAATAATGTCTAAGGGAAACTTTTGGAATAGTATTCTAACTTGCTTTACAAGGGAATACTCTAAGGAATTTCTAGAATTTTACACAACTAGAAAGATAAAATCTTTCTCATGAGGCAGTATTTGTGTTGAGCTAGAGATACTTGAAATGTTTCAAGTTTTATGTGCCACATTTCTCATAAATAAATACCATTTTATTGTCTCATACGTTGACACAATAGAGCACTATTCTGTTCTGTTTGGATTGATACTAGGAGAACACAAGGGACAGCAAAGCTATGTAATATATACAAAGATTCCTTGACACTGATATGCATTGATGGTCTGCTTTCCGTTTCACTCAATACCAAGATATTAAACCCTAGCGACCTGTAAATGTATCTCCAACCTTCATCTATTATGACTGCCCATGGTAAAAG
Source organism: Avahi laniger (assembly GCA_963575035.1). Taxonomy (NCBI): domain Eukaryota; kingdom Metazoa; phylum Chordata; class Mammalia; order Primates; family Indriidae; genus Avahi; species Avahi laniger. Next base: position 18,928 of record CAUYSK010104413.1, read on the forward strand.
CCAAGTTTTCTATATGGAGTTAACTGGAATAAAACAATGGAAGATAGCATCTTCCCTCAGGAGTAAAGAAGTATTAAAAAAGATGCATAATTACATAGAAAAGTATGAGAAATGGAAAATAGACACATCGTGTAGTACACAATGAATGTGGCTATGCATTAATTTGTCACAAAACATTTTGCATGCCCAAAAGTACAGATTAAATAAATATTCAGAGCTTAAGTAGAGAAGGTTCTTTGGAAGAGTACATATAAAGGCACACATAAGCACGTGTACTCTAGGATTGTTTATATGCTAATACATGATGTGTATTCTTGTAAGGATATACAAGAGTAGCAGATAGACTTTGTCAGGATCAGTTCCCACTGCCACTCAGGACAATTTGATACTTTAGAAAACTGACTGCTCTTCAAGTAACCTGGAAAAACACTGCCTTTGTAATATACTTCTGTACCTTCAGACTCGGCATCATCAGCTCTCAACCTTTTTTTTTTTTTTTTTTTTTTTGTAAAACTGTTTAGTGTTCCTGTCTATAAAATGGAGATAATGTTAATTCCCCTGTCCTGAATGCTCAGAGGGTTGATTTATAAAAGTAAAGCACTTTAAAACTGAAAAGCACTTGTGCTTATTATTCACTGTAATACTGGCCAAAAAAAGAGAGTCATTTGTCTGAAGACGACATTTGCTATCACAATGCAGTAGAATTAGCAAGAGCAACAATTGAGAAGTAATGAATTATAGAAACAAATATAGGAAGGAAGAATTTTAAGGGCTATTTCTTTCATGATCTGAATTTCCTAAAATGCTTTGAGATTATTCTGTTTTTACAGTGCTTGTAAGAGGTTCCCTATAGTCCACATATGTGAAGAGAAATTTTTCATTTTCCATACTGGAGAATCACAGTCTTCAAATTTAATGAGCCCAGATTTTCAAGTTTAAGAACTATCAGGTTGAGTTAGGACTGAAAGGAAACATTTAATCTTTTCAAATTTGTGACTACAAAAGAGTCTTCATTGAGTTTAATTTAAATCATATACATTATCTCTTTCACTGTGCTAAATTATTTAAACGCTTAATGATTATAAACAAAAAGAAATACTATTTTCTCACTGAGACTGACAAGTAAATAAAATTGGAACAACGATGGCATATACCTATTTCAGTTCTCAAAGGCATCTCTTGTTCCTCACACTCAGACAAAATAACAATGGCAAAATCAAAAGCTTGACATTTTAGATTTTATCTAATTTGCATTATAAGTACTTAGTTTCAGAAAGGGATCTGCCACTGTAGTTGCATTAATGTGGCATCTAATTGTATTCTTTATTTAGTTCAACTTGTTTACTGTTCTCCTGTTCATTCTATTAGTAAGCAGGCAAGTGCATTTCTCTTAAAGTCATTGATCAAAAGAAAAAAAAACCAACTATGGTACAGTAGTAAAAACTTGATAGAATAGAGTTCTGTGCTGAGCTAAGATGTAAAATTAAGCAATTTAGGAACTTATTTCTGACAACAATTATGCTGTATCTGTAAGAGAAAGCAAAACAGGATTTCAGCAATTAATCAGCAAATTTTATTTGGAAGATAAAAATAGAATATATTTAGCATTAAAGAACATTGAGTTGGTTTTGTCAGAGAATTGCATTTGCTTTCATTATTGAGTCTTATAATCTAAGCATCCTAAGGTGAATTTAGTAAATGTTGAGAAGATCCAAATAAATTGATCCTATAGTCTGAACAAAAATGGTAGTGATAGCGACTTCCTGTTTTATTTTTAAAAGAAAGATGATGAGAATGTAACTTTCATGGCAAGCCAGATTGGTCAATGGTAATTTTTTATATGGTGGTTAGAATATGCTATGTGATGGGGGAAAATATTTGTATATATATGTGTATGTATGTGTGTGTACAACCCTGGGTTTTGTTAGGTTTAGCTCTGTCATACAATGCCTCTATGCAGAAACAGATACATTTCCTAAGGTTTTGTTTTGTTTTCATTTTAACTCTTCCATGAATTATGAAAGACATCCTGAATAGACTGCCTAGATATATGCTTGCTAATATCATGTGTAGACATATTTTTAATAAATTATTCAAAGAAACCATTCACATGATTATTTCCATGTTGTCTGACATAATAAAATCTTGGATTAGTAAGTACTTATGTTCCACTGATCCTATTATTGGTTAGTATTCTACTGAGGAAAATGAAGAAAGGAGTTATATTAAATTATAGTGATTTAGGAGCATTTGTCAACCATTCAGTTTGCAATAATGAGGTATTCGCATAATCCTAAATTATGTATTTCCATTGATCATCCTGATAATATAACTGTCAATTTTTATTTAATATTGACTCTAAAATTTATAGCATGATAAAAAATTCAAGATAAAAATGTAAGAAAATATAAATATCACAAACACTACAGTAAAATAAATAAACAATAAAAGTAACCTTTCTTTGTAAAATAAAAAACTGAGTAACAAGTATATTATTAATATCATTATTTACTTAATAGAGTGTGTTATTTATCTTTTGACATTTCTGATGTGCCCAATGTAAAAACTGATATCTAATATAGTATAATATGCATAAAAAGGGACATTTTGTGTATTATATGTAGAGATTCATGCCTTACTCAATGAATATATTTCCCTTATATTTCTAAAATATAACTCTTCTTTCTCCTCCTTCTATTTTCCTCCTTCTCCCCTTCTTCTTCCATTGTTTTCTTATTTTTCTTCCATCACAATGGCCACAGCAACAGTAGCACATAATTAAATATTTGCCATCATGAGCAGAATCATAATGTTTAAGTAAAAAAAGAAAAATGTTGACAAATGGGGGGAAAACTCTTTTATTTAGAAAAACCGCAATTGCCATCATTGCAATCAATGTAATTAAAGCTTTAAACTATTTATAACAGATAAAATGTTTGAAATATTTCATGTATACAATATCTCAATTTGAGAAGTAAATGGAAACCTGAAGCTTGATTAAGGAAGCTATTAGCAAATAGTCTAAAATGGGACCTCCAACAAGATTAAAGAAATCTTAAGTCTAAACTGTATGTTAAACATATGAATTACAGAATAAAAATCGACATTTTAATGTAAAATTAAATATATATAAATCTCCCTTTTAAAGAGTAGTATTTGTTTGTCTTAAGAACTCATAATGCTTTTTATATATATCTTAATAAGTTGGACAAATTTCTGTAGATTTTATGTAAACTATTTTTGCTCTGTACTAATTTTCTGATGTAAATTGTCTTCTACATTATAATAGGCTACATGATTAAATATTTCATCATTTAACTAAAGTGATAAACATGTATTATGTATTGTCATAATTTAATACATTTTCAAAATGCCCTTTCTACAAGTAAGAAGAAAATGTGTGCCTATTTATGAGTGAGAACTGAAAAAAAACAAAAGGAAAAGACAAAAGAAAGAAAAAAATGCCATAAGTAATAGATGGATAAGTAGTTCCCCATTATATCTAATTCGACTTAATGAGAAGTATTTCTTAAATTTCAACCAACCTCAATGTTTCACAATATTCGAAATAACTTTTAGAATAATTTCTTAAAGCTAGAATCACAGTCCTTTTGTCATTTATTTTATTTATTTATTTATTTATTTATTTATTTATTTATTTATTTATTTATTTTTTGAGGCAGAGTCTCACTTTGTTGCCCTGGCTAGAGTGAGTGCCATGGCGTCAGCCTAGCTCACAACAACCTCAGACTTCTGGGCTCAAGCAATCCTCCTGCCTCAATCTCCCAAGTAGCTGGGACTACAGGCATACGCCACCATGCCCAGCTAATTTTTTCTATATATTTTTAGCCGTCCAATTAATTTCTTTCTATTTTTGGTAGAGACGGGGTCTCACTCTTGCTCAAGCTGGTCTCGAACTCCTGAGCTCAAACAATTCGCCCGACTCGGCCTCCCAGAGTGCTAGGATTATAGGCGTGAGCCACCGCGCCCGGCCTTCCTTTTGTCATTTATACCCTTGAAAAGAAATTTCATATTTAGTACTACATTTTTGAAAAGTAATTATGATGTGGCATTAAGTCCATTTTTATTCTAAAACTTTTATATTAACTAAGAGTTGTCTAGATTGTCAAGGGAATTTACCAATTTATATCAATCATTTGGCTTCATAATTAAGAACAATTCTTTTTTTGAGATTTTTATATAAAATTTTCAGTTTTCTGTCATGTGAAAAAGGGTAATTAAATCTTAGATACATTATATCAGTGACTAACATACATTCCTACAAAATGCACTTGGAAATTATTGGTTTAATATAAACGATTTCAAAGCATGCTGGCCAATTAAACATTGTGATGCTACATAGTAGAAAATATTAATTCCAAATACAAATCTCGTTTATAGAAAACAAATCTATTTAAGGTGGAAAATGATGATATTCTTATAATAAGAGTAAGTTCATAAATCAGAGCTGTGAGAGTAAAACAGAAGGGAAACTACGATTTAAAAAAGAGATAGGCGTGATGCAATTAGAAGGGTATTTTACTTCTGTGGTTTTCCTCTCCAAAATTCATAACTTCAGTTAATCATGAAAAAACAACAGACGAGCCCCAACTAGGGGACATTCTACAGTGTCTGGCCACTGAACTTCAAAAGTGTCAAGCTTATGAAAAATAAACAAAAAGTGAGAACTCACAGCTAAAGAACACTAAGGAAAAAATACAACATGGCGTCACAGATTAAATGTTGCAACAGAATAAAAAGGAGCATTAATGGGAAAATTGATAAATCTAAAGTCTGCAATTTGGTTCGTGGTATTGTACTAACATGAATTTCTAAGTGGCGAATAAGTGTACCATGGTTGCCTGTGATATAAACCTTAGGGTAATATGAGTAAATAGTAAGCAGGCACTCACTGTACAATTTTTGCAACTATTCTGTAAATGTAAAATTAAATAATAATAATAAAGGGGTAATATTAGCAAAACAAAGGAAAACAAAAAAGTAATACTGGAAATTGGAAGAAAATTAAAAATGGAAAAAAGATGTCCTAACTATGTGGAAACTAGTTAAAACTGCAACATTATCTAAATATTTCTTGAAAACATTGAAGTTTATATATGAAGATTATAGGGACCCATATTGCTTGATCCCAATAACATAATATATATATATATATTAAGATTAATTTTTGTCCACTTTCTGTAAGGTTCTGAACATATTGCCGGGAAGAATAACTGGCTTTACATTATAATTAATTCCTTGTGAAAGAGCTGTAGAGGTATAAAACAATATATTTTGCTAAATTATGGAAGAATGGACAGCTTGATCCTGCTTCAGAATATACTAATAGGGACCATTTGTTTGAGGAAGCATTATCCAAATTGCCTTCTTAATATTAGACTTACTCAAAGGATTACATGGGATCAGAGCTGGAAGTCAGAGTTTGCTACCAAATTTCGGTGACCCTGAGAGAACAGGAGAGACCAAAGCAAATCAATGAATGAAGATCACAAATAAGCCATAAGAGATGTCCTACAGATTTCCATATCCATTGAGGGCTGTAAGCAGGACCCAAGTTTAGAGAATGGAACTTCTAATTAGATGCTAATATGCAAACAATAAATTATGTGCACACAGTTAGTGAATGTGTTGCTTCTACATCCCTGGGTCTCCATTTCCAATGCCTACTAATACCCTTAGCTGCAAATCTAATGAGGTCTTATGAGTTCTCCGGTTACTGTTAGGCAATGTAAAGAAACCCACATCGATAATTAAAATGTTCCCTTCAATGAAATAAATCAACACATGCATACATGCACACACACACACACACACACACACACACACACAAATTTAATTGGAAGCAAACCTCCTTTCTAAATCTACTATATGTTAGCCATCAGGAGTTGGGGATGCCAGTTTGTGTGCCGGATTCTCTTTTGTGCTTAGTAGTTATACTCTTCATCCTCCAGGATTTCTGACATTTTCAAAATCAGAATCAGAGAAGGAAGGACAGAAAAGTGCCAACAAAATTTATTACCTAATATAAGTGGAAGTCCAGGTATAGGGCAGAATTCAATGTTTGGTGATTTATTGGCTCATTGGTATCTCAAGGGACTCACTATCTTTGTCTCTGTGTTGTAACATCTGAGGTGTCAGAACAGTTACTTTCAGAGTTCTAGGATGTCAACCAGAGAAAATCAAGCCTACGTGATGCTCGGTAGATATCCAGTGGGAGAGAATACACTTGTCTGTGCATTCCTAGAAGCCATCCTAAAATTGTTCTTGATTGGCTCACACTGTGTCTGACACTGAAACAACTGTGTCTAGGAGACTGGATTATGTTAATTGATCTAAGTCTGCCAATATTCACCACTGAAGCAGAAAAGGAGAACAAAACCAGTTTTATTTGAAGAGAATGGGAGTTGTTACTTAGTACTTGCTGTATCTTTAACTTTCTCTTTTGACCATTGGTCATTTTTTTCAATTCCTTGAACTTAGAGTATCTCACTAAAAAATAAAATAAAATAAAATAAAGACAGGATTAAAAAGCTTCTGTGATATTCAAAAGAATATGATCTTGAAACTAATCAGAGAATTTGCTGGAAGATTCAGAGAATTTTATTCAGTAACACAACATTTGATATTAGCATGTGATAATCTGGGTAAACAGAGATCATAAAAGAAAAGCACTTTTTAAAAATTCCTGAATATTCTGGGGGTACACATGTTTTAATTACATAATTAGCTTTTGCACAGTTTCAGTCAAAGTTATAAGTGTACCCTTCATCCAGATAGCGTGCATCGTACTCATTAGGTGTGAACACTTTCTATCTCATGGAACTTATATTCTAATGCAGAAGAACTGGAAATAAACAAGATAAATAAAATGTGTAGTAAGTTCCTAGTAATAGCCATTAAGTAAAAAAAAGAGCAAGATAAGGGATTAAGAAACATTGGCGAGAGGTTGTGAAATATCAGATAATCGTGGCCAAAGAAGCGCCCACAATCAAGAGGTGATGTGAACAAATAGTTGGAAGGTCATCGTGAGTTTGAGAGATTAGTGATTCTAGAACAGAGAAAAAGAAATATCATCAGGAAGATGATGATGTCAGAGAGGTAATGGGGACCCAATTTTGTAGGACATTAAAAGGATTATAGTAAATTTAGATGTTGGAGAAAATCTATCAAAAAAAATTATTGAGACATGCCCTTCTCCCTCCAATGTTCAGCAAATAAGATACAATCCTACATGCTCTTGGGAAAGTAGGCAGGAACTGGACACCAAGGCATGACATTTCATTAAAACCCATGTGTCAATAATGAGTTAATTGTGGTACTAAAATTTTTTGTTGTTTATGATGTCAAAAATTAACATTGAATTTATACATTATTATGTATCTTATAAAAACTCAACTAAAGACAGTGACTTTTAAGCTGCTTTTGTTCAAAAGGTTGTAATAGCATTACAGAGTTCAAAAGATTTACCAAAGTAAAACACATATTCCAAACATTGCTGCTGTTTCCCTTGCTTCATTTGCTGCACTGAAAATGTTTTCATTTCTAAAATGCAATATACAAGTTTCAAGTGAACTGGGTTTGTGGAATAGATGCTTTTGAGTATCATGATTATCTGATGTGGGAGCAACCAAGGAGGATTTGGTTAGTCCTATACAGCAGGTCCTCCAATAATATCATTTAATTAAACATCATTTCCTTATAACGTTGATAAGAAAAGATGTAGATTCCAAACTGGAGCCACTGTGTATATACAGTTTGTATGTTCTTCCCATGTCTGCATGAGATTTCTCTGAGTACTCTAGTCTGTTCCCACATCCCGAAGATGTTCATGTTCCATTAATTGGCATGCCTACATTGTCCCAGGCTGAGTGAGTGTGGGGGCGTGTGTGAGCGTGCCCTGCGGTGGAACAGCATCCTGTCAGGGACTGCTTCTCACCTTGCTCCCAAAGTTGTCAGGACAGGCTCTAGCCAACCATCTCCCCAAAATGAAATCAGCAGGATGGAAAACGAATGCATAAATGAATACAAATGAATGTCAAATAAAAATTTGTAAAATCTACAATAATCATACAATTGCACAATAATAAATGAAACAGTACAAAAGTTCTCACTGAGTCTGCAAGATCTCTTACTGTTTTTGAACTGCCTGGTGGTGGGAAGTATTCCTTACAATTTTCGTTTTGCAATCATTTAGACTATACTTATTTAATCAACCACCACAAAGACTGCTATCACTCACTTATTCACCAAAAATTGGGTAAATAATTATCTTCTCTGTTTTTATTAATATTTCTTAAATGTGTGTATAGCTAACATTTATTTCAATGTTTACTATTAGAAATGTTTGAGTATTTAGAAATTCGGTGATGTTTTCGTGACAAGAAATATGCTGTTGGAACTTGACTCTGGTACATATCAATAGCCTATGGTAAAAATTGGTTTTGCTATACATTGTTTCACTTAAAGTCACAATTTCCAAGAATCTATTGGCTATATTAAATGAGAAACTACTGTATCCAAGTTAGTATAAATCTCTTAACAGATTCAACCCAAAATTAAATCATTTATGCTACAGTACATGCATATGAAGCTTTGTTATTTGATTCTTTAGTGTAACTTGCAATGAATTTTAACTATAGTTATCAAGCCTTATTTGAGTTGCTTTTATTTACTAATTGCCTATCTAAATGAAATGAGATAATCTAATTTTCTCTTAGGAAATTTTATGACTTCAAAGAAAAGGGTATGTTAATAATCATAAATTCAAATGGCTATATATTTATTTTTCAGCATGCACCGACTTTAGTAGATTTTTCTCTCTGGTCAGAATTTCCATTGCATTTTCATTAACTGACAAAATATTGATGGTGTGTATTCAGTATGCCCATTCTTAATACTTTTATTTTATTCAAATCTAATAAAGTCAGGGCTTTTTGTGTTCCTAGCACCAGAATAGTGTTCACTGTATCTTGTAGATAAGTGTTTATCCATCCTTCTACTTTCTTGGTTTCCAATGTCCTTTACACCTCTTTATGTCCACGTGTACCCATCATGTAGAGCCCAATTATTAGTGAGTACACGTGGTATTTGATTTTTCATTCCTGAAATACTTCACTTACGATAATTGTCCCCAGCCTTCCACCCAAGTTGCTGCAAAAGACACTAGTTCATTCCTTTTTATGACTGAGTAGTACTCCATGTTATATATATGCCACATTTTCTCTATCCACTCATAATTGATGGGCACTTAGGTTGTTTCCTCATCTTTGTAATTGTGAACTGTGCTGCAATAAACACTCCAGTGCAGGTGTCTTTTTGATAAAACGACATCTTTTCCTATGGGTAGATAACGCAGTGGTGGGATTGCTGGATTCTTTGAGGAATCTCCATGCTGTTTTTCACAGAGGTTGTACTAATTTGCATTCTCACCAACAGTGTATAAGCATTCCTTTCTCTCTGTATCTATGAAAGCAGCTATTATTTTTCATCTTTTTATTAATGGCCATTCTGACAGGGGTAAAATGGTATCTCATTGTGCTTTTAATTTGCATTTCCCTGATGATAAGTGATGTTGAGCATTTTTTCATATATTGCTTGGCCACTTGTCTGTCTTCTTCTGAAAAACTTTTGTGCAACAATAACAAAAATAAATAAATGGGACTGAATTAAATTAAAAAGCTTCTGCACAACAAAGGAAATAATCAACAAAATAAATAGACAACATACAGAATGGAAGAAAATAGTCACGAATTATGCATCCAACAAAGGGCAAACATCCAAAATGTACAAAGAAGTCAAACAAATCAGCAGGAAAAAAACAAAAAATCCCATTAAAAAGTGGAGAAAATACACGAACAGGTTTTCAAAAGAAGCTACTTCTCTTTTTAGTTCTTAAAGTTCCCAAGTAAACATAGATTATCCTTCAAACTCCCTGTTCTTTCAGATCATTGAAGTTATTTTCTCCTATGATCTTGTTTCCTATCATATCTCAGCATCCGACTTTTATGATCATTACCAACCTGTTGGTATTACCAATAATTTTATAAATACACCATGATGCCACTATCTTGTGTTCTATTCTCTGAACAATTACATTTTATCTTTTTAGCTCTAATCTTCGGTGCCCTGGATCCAGCAATTCGCTCACTGTGCTTGGACCACTGATACTACTGTGTTTTCATCTTTTAAATTTCTTCAAATCCAGCTTACCCTCTTGCCCATTTTACATTTCGTGTCAATGCTCATAATCACTCTGGCCTGTAACACTTGATTTCCTTTGGTAAAATCACAGAGATGGTTAGAACGCTCTGCCTCCTGTGCATTGTGCTCTTTCAGCAGAATATGATTGACGAATAAATGGGGCTTTACTGCTGCCAGTTAATCATACTCTGTATCCCTAACTCATTTGCTCATTCCCTTGCATGTCTGTTTTACATGTTTTTCTTTTTCCTGAAATCTCCAATATCTCTTCAGCTGCTCTGTATTCTCAGATGACGACCTTACTTTTTAATCTAGTGACCCGGATATGTTCTAGAGATCACCAACCATATATACAACCACCTACTGATATCTTTATCCATGAACTCTATCTTCCCACTTGCTCCTACCTAAAGACAATTCTTCCTTTTATACACAAGATACTATCTCTTCCCACCTACTTAATGCCATGTTTTAGCAATTTTCAGCTCTCTTTCCTACATCATGCATTCTACATTCTCTAACTTTCCCCTCAGTATAAAAATATAACATTATTTCTCCCATTTTGAAAGTCTGTTGAGACCTCTCTCTATAAGCTGTCACTCCACATCTTTACACCCTTTTACAGCAATCACCTCAAAAGACTTATCTTTATTCACTGTCTATGGACTAGTTAAAACCACTGAAATTGTTTTTTTTTTAAATTTAACTTATGCCCACCATATTGCCAAATACATTTTTAATTTTCAGTGTCCAGTATAATCACAACAAAATTTTATTAGCAGGATTTCACTCAGTTGATCCTTTATCCTCCTTAGAACACATTCTTCCTTTGGTTTTCATGACACCAAAAGCTCAGTTTCCTTACTACGTTACTAGCTACTCATTTTCTAACTTTCCTGATGGTTCATTTTTCTCCCTGCTCTCTTCAATTTAAAGTGCCCTAGAGTTCAGACGTTGGTTCCCTTCTTTTCAAGAGCTGTCATAGTTTCCATCTGATCTTGTCTACTCTCCTTTTTATCTGTTGTAATTTGTAGCTCACAGTTCTCTCCTGAATTCCAGACTCGTATGTATATCACACAGCCTGTTTGACATTTCTACTTGGATGTCTAACAGACATTTCAAACTCTATAAGTCTAAAATTGAATTTCTAGCCTCCCCCCTCAAACCTACTCTGTGTACAGCCATCCCCTTCTCAATCAGTGACAACTACACTAATATAGCTGCTAAACCAAAAATCACAGAATTATTCTTAATATCCCTCTTTCCCTATATTCCTATATTTGTTAGAACATTCTGCAGTCTTTATCTTCAAAATATATACAATATCTGATCAATTCTTTCAATAAATCTCCTATCACTTGGAAAGCTGGAGCATCCATCATCTCTAGCCTGGATTTTTGCCTATTAGCCTCCTAATAGGTTTCTCTCCTTCTACTGTGGACTCCCTAGAATCTCTTGTTAATATAATAGTCAGAAGTCTTGATTTACAATGTAATTCAGGTCATATCACTACTCTACTAAAAGTATGCAGTGATCCCCATTTCATAAAAATAAAATCCTACAGTGCTACAGTGCCCTTTACCATCCTACTTGATTTCCCTCAGTTACATATTTTAATTGATTTCCTGAAAGATTTTACCCTGCTCACTCTATTCCAAACACAGTGACCTTCTTTCTAGGCCCTAAACATAGCAGATACTTTGTGCCACAAAGCTTTTCAGAAGATTGTTCCCTCCGTCTCAAATGATTTCCCCCCAAATATTTGCGTGGCTCACATCTAAGCATTGCACAAATGTTACCATGTCACTGTGACTCCCTTGACCAACATATTTAAAATTGCAATCTGTACCATTCTTGATACTCTCAAAACCCCTACCCTGCTCTATGTAGTTTTTTTTAATCCCATAACCCTTATCTTGTTCTAACTTGTTTATTACTTGCTTTTATATTTCATGAGTGTAATTTCTATTTCCCCTAAACCATGTTATCAAAGAAAGTAGAATTTTTTTATTAATGTGTTCCAAGGATCCACAAGATTTCCTGATGCATGGTGGGCACTTCTTTTTTAACTAAATTAAATAATAAAAGGTAATGTTAATTGAGTGCTTAATATTTGTCAGGCACTGTACTAAGTGCCTTACAGGTCTTACAGATATTATTTTCAATTATACACACACACACACACACACACACACATACACACACACACACACACACAGAAAGTTAGACATTATTCTAAAGGCTTTAGATATATTAACTCATTTTATCTGAACAATAAACCACATGAAGTGGGTACTACTATATTTTCCACTTCATCAAAGGAGAAAACTAAAGTACAGAGAAATTTGTAACTTTCCCAAGACTACACAGCTAATAAATTGTAAAGCTGGTATTCACATCCAGGCAGTCTGCCTCTGGCATCCAAGCTTTTAACCACACATATACTTCCTTATGCTATAAAGTAGGAAAGCTGGGATTTGAAGACAAGTGGTCTGATTCCAGAACCCACGTTCTTAATGAACAACATATATTTAAGACCCTTAGGATTACATCAGCGTCCACTGATCAGCTGAATGTGTGTGTGTGTGTGTGTGTGTGTGTCTATGTGTGTGTATGTGTGTGTGTGTTTCCAGTTCTATTAAGTTGTCAACAGGCACTAGAAAGGAAGAGTAGATTGCTATGAAAGTATTTAATGTCCACAATGATTTTGAGATACAGAGACTTAAATAGCATAACTTCCTATGCTTATGAACCCATTAAATCTATATCTACACTAAATGTTATAATAAGTGATATGTAAACAATAATAATACAAGTAATAATACAAGTATATTATTTAATCACTCTAGGCTTCATTTGTTATTTCATCAAAATGTGACTAGTTTGAGTTAAATGAATTTTAAATTTCTGATTTTAAAATGTTATGATCACAGGTGGCAGCATGGATTTACATTATTCCTTTACTCTTGTTCAATTTAACATGAATCATTTAACACAAGAGTTTATTTTTAAATTAATTGTCATAACAATATTCATAATCTTCTGTATGTTCACCATCTTCATCAAAATGGCCACTGTTGTTTCTCATGAATCCACACATCAAATTTAAAAATTATATAAGCTTTTCATATTCACGGAAGACAATAAGAAAGAATGAATTTATAGCAAGGATAGTAATAGATTCTGCTTGCATTTTTTCTACAATGCTGCTATAATTATGATTTTTCCTATATAGATTATTTCATACAAAAATGACACTATGTTGTTGCAATTTGTTTAATATGTCCATCGTAGTTGCAGATTTTAGGTTTATGTCATTAAAAGTCCCCACAAGATACATTTTTTTAAATTTCAAAATATTGAGGAGGCACAGAAATTTTTGGTTCCACGGTTTGCTTTTGTAAGGCTTGAGTCATGACTATAGATGTGCCCATCACCCAAATAATATTCATTGTACCCATTAGGTAGGTTTTTGCCCCTTCCCTTTATTTTCTAACCCCTGCTTGATTTGCACTGAGTTTTAATTTCCTCTGTGCACACTTGTGCTTTTCGGTTAGTTGCAATTTAATGGTGAGTATATGTACTGTTTGTTTTTCCATTCTGGAGATATTTCACTTAGGAGAATGATATCCAGTTCCATTCCAATTGTTGCAAAAGCATTAAGTCATCCTTTTTTATGTCTCAGTAGTACTCTGTGGTATACATATACCACATTTTATTAATCCACTCATGAACTCATGGGTACGTGGGTTGATTCCACATCTTTGCAATTGTGGATTGTGCTGCCATAAATACTCGTGTGCAGTTGTCTTTTTTGATAAAATGACTTCTTTTTATTTGGGTACATAGCCAGTAGTGGGATTGCTGGATGAAATGACTTAGTTCTTTGAGAAATCTTCGTACTGTTTTCCATTGAGTTTGTACCAATTTTCAGTTCCACCAATAATGTATAAGTGTTGTTTCTTTCTGCATCCATGACAACATCTATTGTTTTTGTAGTTTTAATAAAAGCCATTCTAACAGGTATAAAGTGATTTCTCATTGTGATTTTAGTTTACATTTCCCTGATAATTAATGATATTGAACGTTTTTTCATATTTATTGTCCATTTGTCTATCTTCCTTGAAAAGCTTCTTTTCATGTCTTTTGCCTACTTTTTAATGGGGCTGTTTGCTTTTTTCTTGTTGATTTGCTTGAGTTCATCATAGATTCTGAATATCATCCCTTTATCAAATGTATAGCTTCTGAATATTTTCTCCCATTCTCTAGGTTGTCTATTTGCTCTGTTGATTGTTTCCTTAGCTGTACAGAAGAGTTTCAGTTTAATCAAATCCAATTTATTTATTTTTCTTTTTGCTGTGATTGCTATTGTGCTCTTAGCTATAAATTCTTTGCCTAGGCCAAAATCTAGAAGAGTTTCTCATACATTTTCCTATAGAATTCTTATGTTTTCATGTCTTATATTTAAGTCTTTTATTCATCTCGAATCAATTTTTGTGAGTGGTGAGATAAAAAATCTTGTTTTATTCTTCTGCATGTGGCTGTCCAATTTTCCCGGGACCATTTATTAAATAAGGATTCTTTTCCTCAGTGTCTGTTTTTGTCTTCTTTTTCAAAGATCAGTTGGTTGTAGATAGGTGGTTTTATATTTGTGTTCTCTATTTTATTCCATTGGTGTATGTCTCTATTTTTGTACCAATACCATGGTACAAGGTTGCTATAGCCTTGTAATATACTTTGAAGACTGACTCTGTTATGCCTCCAGATTTTATTTTTTATTTTATTTTATTTTTTTGCTTACAATTGTTTTGGATATTTGCACACTTTTCTGGTTCCAAACAAAGTATAGATTTTCTTTTCTAAATCTTTGAAATATGTCATTAGCATTTTGTTGGGGATTGCATTGAATGTATAAATCACTTTAACAATGTGATTCTGCCACCCATGTGGATGTGCCAATCCGTGAGCATGTCAATTCATAATATGGAAAACATTTGTTTGTGTCCTCTGCGATTTCTTTACTCAGTGTTTAATAGTTCTCCTCATAGAGATCTTTCAACTTCTTGGTTAAGCTATTCCTAGGTATTTTATTTCCTTTGTACCTATTGTCAATGGTATTGAGTCTTTGATTGGTCTCTCAGCTTGACTATTATTGGTATATATAAATGCTACTCATTTATGTACATTGAGTTTGTATCCTGAGACTTTGCTGAATTTATCAATTCCAGGAGTCTCTTGGTGAAGTCTTTGGGGTTTTCTAAGTATAAGATCATGTTGTCTGCAAAGAGCTGTAGTTTGAAATCCTCATTCCCAATTTAGATACCCTTTCTTTGTTTCTCTTGCCTGATTGCTCTTGCTAGGATGTCCAGCGCTATGTTAAATAGTAGTGGTGACGGTAGGCACCTTTGTCTTGTTCCAGTTCTTACGGAGAATGTTTTCAACTTTCCCCAGTCAGTATGATGTTGGCGTGTGTTTGTCTTACATGGCTTTTATAATTTTGAGATATGTCCCTTATATGCTTGATTTGTTGAGCATTTATACCATGAAAGCATGCTGGATTTTGTCAAATGTTTTTTCTGCATCAATTGAGATCATCATATGGTCCTTGTTTATGTGGTGAATCACATTTATTGATTTATTTATGTTGAACCATCTTTGAATCCTGGGGATGAAGCCAACTTGGTCTTGGAGGATTGGCTTTTTTTTTGATGTGCTGCTCATTTTGTTTTGCTAGTATTTTATTGAGGATTTTTGCATCTGTATTCATAAGGGATATTTATCTGAATTGCCTATTTGTTGTTGTGTCCTTTCCTGGCTTTGGTATCAAGGTAATACTGGCTTCATAGAAGGAGGTGGGGAGAATTCCCTCCTTCTCAATATTATGAAATGATTTCTGTAGTACGAGTACCTTTTTTGTATGTAGGATATACTGTTTTCAAATGAATATATTTAAGTCTAAAATTCTTTAATAGTTTTATAAGAAAGTTGTGTAAGTGTGTCAGATAACAAAGAAAACAAAGGAGTTTGGAGTTTTCTTCCTAACAAGACACACTTTTAAAGCAGATGCTGTTACTTGGACAAAAACTTGAGCATAATTAAATTTTTTATAATTTTTTTTACATTTCCTAAAGGTTTCAAGAATTTACAGAAGATTCTTTCTCAGAAATATAAATTATGAAGTGATCATCAGATGTTAAATAGCATTTTTAAACATATGATTAATATTTAGAGTTTATCATATAGCTTAATGTTCATATTTCCTAATAATCTTTGCTTCTCTTGTTTAACCTTTAGTCATTTTTTATTTACTAAAGTATGAAATAGATATGTTGAGTTCTACATTTAGAAATGGGTACTAACAAAATTGTCTATATAATGTCTGTTTCCATTTTTGAAGGGCTATTTCAATTTTAAAAACAAATGTGATATGCTATGAAAGTTGCAGATACCAAGATGAAATCTTTTTTTTTTTTTTTTTGTCAAATCCAAACAAACTAGAGCCAGGAAAGCATGAAGGGGGAAGGGTCATGCTTGCTGTCTGAGATAAAGACAGTCTCAAGGACTTTCTAATATAACCCCAAAATAAATTCTTTCTTTAGGACTGCAGCAATTCAGATAAGATGCTCTCCAAAGGAAACTTGCCCATTAATGGCATCTCCATCAATGAACTGATGCCAGTTCTGGCTTTAACTCTCTGAAGCCAGTGAACTCTGTTTCCAAGCAACTTATGTGAACTTCCACTTTTGCCAATAAGTTTCCCTTTACCCTCCTCTCTGCAACTGCATATGTGGCTTGCCATAGTTGTGCATCTGTGGTTATAATACTCTTTTCTAATTCCTAAATAATTTCAGCATATTTGGAGATATTTTTTCCTTGCCTTTTTTTTGTTTAGTTGACAATATAAATTCATAGACAAACACATATAAATTGCATTCTGGGTCAAAATGGTCTAATATTATATGCATATATGTAATACTTTTGGTTTTAGCATGATTCTAAAGAAACCACAATTTTATAAAATGGTTTGATCAAAATTTGCCCAAAATTAAATTATATTAAAATAAGACAGTTAAAAAACACAGAACTTAGATTTATATTTCATTTCATACTATACTACAGATTTTTATATTTATTAAATAAGAATATCATATACACAAGATTATTGAATATTATGAGGATATGAATGATTCATGAATCCTATATGTAAAATAATTGGTAAAAACAATCTAATAGACACATTTTATTTAGAGATCTGTATTTAAGTTTTAAGATTAACAATTAAAATGATTATTCGATTATATGCATCATACATATTTGAATATTTTTAAGAATCAATTCTTTAATATTTTAATTTTAAGGTTAAATTAATTAAACACTTCAGATATCAGTGGAGTCAGATAAAAGATAATTTAAAGTCCACTGTTGCATTTTTAAAGTCTTTCTCTGATGTGGTAGAAGAAAATGTGATTAAAATTCTAAGACTTGGCAGTAGGTCCTATATCAGCCGCTTCCTTATGGGCAAGCATTAAAACTCTTCAACTTCAGTTCCCTATCAATGAGACAGATATAATGATCCTTACCATAACAGTTGCTCAGATATTGGTTTAATGTAAAATAACATATAGTCACATTGTTTAAGCATTGAAAAGATGAAAAGTCATTACCTATAACCACAATATCAATCTTAGTGAGGCACAAGATCATATTTCTAAAATGTCAGTATAATTGAATTTAAGTTTGGTTAATCTCATTTTCCTCAGCTTAATTCCCTAAATTATTGAATCCCTTTTCATATTTCAATTGCTAAACAACTGGTTCACCTTCAAGGATACATAAATCATATTTTCATGTTTATCAATCATATGTTTTGTGGTTTCAAAATAGTGCATATTTTTATTTAGGAGGATGGAACTGTGGAGTTTTAATAACATTTCTATGTGAACAAAAAAATCACTATACATCTAACATATTGGGTAATATAAAATGTCCATGTTTCAATATATATATTTTTAGGGTTGCTATTTTTATGTCATGACTATTAAAAAAGCATGTATTTAGGAATAACAGGTCTTGTTTTATTTTTCCAAAATATTAAATATATATTCTTATTTCACATCCTAGAATTACTGTATAAAAGTTTCTTGTAAAGATACTGGGTACACACAATTATTTTGAAAGTACACTGGGTTATTTGGAGTTGCACACCTGTCTATGAACTGCATGTTTGCTGCAATATTCAAAGAACAGAAATTGTGGACATTCCCAGCAATAGGCAACCCTAACAAAGCAAATAGTGTTTGATATTATGATATTTTTATATAAAACCTCATTTAATCCACACAATAATCATTTTACACTCATTTTCAGATGACAAAACTAAGGCTTTGATAACTTAAACAGCTTGTGGGAAGTTTGTTCTAGAGGCTTTAGTTCATGTCTGTCTGAATATATTTATATTTTTAATGGATTTGATGTAAGGGATTGTAACAAAAATAAAAGCAGTAACTAAAAATATGAGATTATAACACAAACATTTAAAAAGTAAAACTAAAATAATAAGAATAAGTTATTTTGGATAAAGGTAAAAATTAGGTAAGAAGGGTAGAGTTAAGCTTTGTGTGTCAAGGACAGGATTTTGGAAATGATGAGATTTCTTTGTGCCATCACACCAGGAGAAAGTTCCATGCAGTGCTACTGAGCTGGATGAAGAAAGGATGTTCGCATACATTTTCTCCTGATGGTTCCTGTTTACATTTCTGAAAATCTCTGAGGCATTATAACTACATGGAAGAAACAACAACTAAACTTTGAAACTTAAAAATAAGGACAAAATAGTTTCCCCATATGTTCAAAATACCACAATGCAATTTCTTGTTTTAACTAATTTGTTTGTTTAACAGGCTAATATGTAGAGTAATACAATTTTTAAGTCTCATTTCTCAATCTTATCAAGCAGCCTTGGTTAGGCTGAATGAGTAAGAAAAGTCTATTTACAATTTTATAGCTAAGAATATTCCCATAATTCACATAAAAAAAAGAAAGTGAGCTTTTTCCTACTTCCCATAGGGAATTGTATGAGTAACAAACAATTATATCCACTTCTGTTATATGTTTATGAATCATATAAAATAAAATATTGTAGATTTTCATTTGGGACGATGGAACTGTGGATTTTAATAATACTTCTATGTGAACAAAAGAAATATTATACATCTAATATACAATATCAAATGTCAATGTTTTAATTTATATATTTTTTACAGTTGCTGTTTTTATGTCATGATTACTAAAAAAGTATATGTATCACCTAACTCCAGTGAGAATGGCTTTTATCGAAAGTCTCAAAACAACAGATGCTGGCGTGGATGCAGAGAGAAAGAACACTTATACAGTGTTGGTGGGACTGCAAATTAGTACAACTTCTATGGAATGTAGTATAGAGATACCTCAAAGAACTAAAAGTAAACCTACCATTTGATCTAGCAATCCCACTACTAGGTATTTACCCAAAGGAAAAAAAGACATTTTATAAGAAAAGACACTTGCACTCCATTGTTTATAGCAGCGCAATTCACAATCACGAAGATGTGAAAATAACCCAAGTGCCTATTAATACATGAGTGGACTAATGAAAAGTGGAATATGTATAGCATGGAGTACTACTCAGCCAAAAAAATGGTGACCCAGTAACTTTTTTAACAACCTGGATGGGACTGGAGACTATTCTTCTAAGTGAAGTATTATAAGAACTGAAAAACAAGCACCACATGTACTCAATACTAAATTGGAACTAATTGATCAACATTTATGTGCACATATGGAAGTAAAACTCAACGGAAATCAATCAGGTGGGAGAGGTGAGGAGTGGATTAGTGTTTAATTTGTTCACTGCTGCATCCCCAAAGCCTAGAATGGCCTGTGTTATATAGAAAGTATTCAATAATGTGTGCTGAATAAATTAATTAATTAATAAAACTGCAATATAGGCTATGAAATCACGTTACATAGTTCTATGAGAATACATAACAGAAATAGCTTAATTTTAAAAATTAACTTGGCTGGTCTGAGAAGGTTTTCCATGTGAAATAATGCTTGAACTAAAGTCTGAGAAATCAAAGAGAGTTAGAGAAAGGGACATTCCAGATGGAGAATCCTACATGTACGAAGTTGTGTGTGGAGGGAACAAGACCATGAGAAGACCTGCAACAAGGCCAGTGCACTCCAAGAACACAGAACATGGAGTGAGTGAAAATGATAAAGAAGTAGGTAGGAATCAGTCTATCTTTGGATTTTCTAGATACTGTGAAGTATTTTATGATCATATTTATAACTTAGACATATACAATATATCTTTACAATGTATAACAATAACAATATACAATTTTCATATTATATAATCTAATCTATTATCTATATTATCTTTTTAATTTTAATTATCTGGTAATATAATATGTAATATCTGTTATAATTCATCTTTCTTAACATTACAGAGGTAGAAGATGGGGAATATATCTGCCCCTGTAATGAAATTTGAGATAAAAATGAAAACAAGCCATCAAATAATCACAAGGAAATTAAAAAGTTATGCATGCTTTATTGTGTGAGTGACTTACAAGCTCTTATTTCATCCGGTAGCATAATGTTACTCTGAGCTAACATAATACATCAAATTGTCAGGTTAGAATCTGAGAAATCACACATCTTTCCAGAGTATCAAGTTTTGGTCATAATTATAAGGATACACACAACCATAAAGCATAGGAAAAGCAGAAGATGTTGAGATATGCAATGTAGTTCCTTAAGTCAATTTTTTTCACATTAGACACATGCTTTCTCTCTGGAATAAGAAATGCAATCTCTATGTGACGTTAATGTATCACTTCGTACATCAAGATTTTGAAAAACTTTTATGCTGTATTCCAGAAAGAGTACAACATCTAGTTTACGTGACATTTTCCAGGTTCACCTACCAGCAGGAGTGTTTTAAACACACCATGTTCAGTGTGCTTGAGTTGGGAGTTAGTGTCCTTCGCTGTCAACACAGCTGCACTATCCCAGCCTCAGTTACTACAATTTTAAAATTGTTTTCCAGTTCTTTCACTGAGGTTCAAACCCTTCTTATAAACAAACTACTGACTGACGTCACAAAAACATGAATTGCTTTATTTAGTCTCTTTTCTCAAAAACTGTGCATTGGTTCTGGGATACTCCCCCACTTGCCCCCAATTTGCTATCGGATTCACTGTTCCCAACAAATAACTATTAAGAAGCAAAGTGTTGTCGACCACCGAAGTATTGTATTTTCCTAGAAGTCGCCATTAATATTACTCCCTTCTGCCCCAAAAGTTCAGATTCTGTAGGAAATGATTACAGCAAACTAGATCAAGCTGACTTTTCTTATGACATTTTGCACGCTGTTTTGGGATGTCAACCATTTCACTCAGCTGTCTGATTTATGACCGCAACCATTTTTCTGGCCCTGACACTTCTCTATTCTTTCTCTACTTTCTCTACTTTTCCTGTCCTATCTGGAAACTCCCAAATTAGTGTACTCTTAATCAACTATCTTTATATTTCCAAAGTTGAAAATACTTTTGGTATAAATGTCAGTCAATATTAAAACAAATCAAATATGTAGAATTAATGAACAGGTACATAAGGTAGATTGGTAAAGATAATATTCAATCACATTGCTTAGTTTATTTAGGAGTCAGAGAAAGAAACTTCAAAAAATACAGAAAAATTATATGCAAGACTTTGTTCTAAGTAACATAAGTCACAGAAAGAATGGAAAGACAAGATTTCCTTTGTGATACCCTGAAACAACAATTGTAACACTTCTTGAGGTTCAGATTTGCATTCGCTCATTACAAAGACAAATAAACATTATAGAATGGGTTGATATTTTGGAGTGATTTCTCATAAATAGTAATCAATATCTGAAAATAATTTATTAAATGAGATCTGTTTCAAATACTCTTTTTGTAGCTAAAAGAGGTGTTGCTACAACTTCTTAATGATTGAACTTAAGATCACTAGAAAATAACTAAACCTAGATTAAAATCTGATAATATATAATGTTTTATAAACCAACTTATTTGTGTTTACTTTCCTAAAAATATAACTTCTCATATTTTACAGGGAGCATTTGTCCTTTCTGTGATTATCTAAACAAATCCAAACACACTTGTTGATTCAGTCCCTCTAAGCAGGGAAGCTCTTGTATCCAGGGAAACCTGTCCGGGTTGCCAGGACCTAAACATAAGACAGGAGAAGTCCCGCTGTGTGGGATGTAAGGAAGCAATCTGGTATCCATCTCTTTGAGTTAGGGCTTCTTTGTACCTATGTTGCCTCCAGCTCAATCTGGAAACACACTTGTGCGCCTAGCATGTCTGTTGTCATTGTCCACAGCCACACCATGCATACCCACAATCCAGCTGTGGAAAGGACGGTTACAATCAAAAGCAAACTTTTTCAGCTCTGTGTCAGTGTCTATGGCTCCACATGCAAGCAAGGAAACAACAGCAGGAGCAGCAGTTGCCTTTTTTGAATCTCAGTGAGAAACTTCTATGAGCTTCACTTAGCAGCTGCTTTCTCGGAGTCACTCAGAATCACTGGCCTGTGTTCAATATAATGTAAGAACTCAAATTCTAGAGTCATAATGACCATGGTTTGAAGTTTGACTTTGCCATTTACCACCTGTCAGATCTTAGTGAATTACTTAACCATGTTGAGACTCCTTTCTCTCATCCGATAAATGAAGGGAAACAGAGGCTAATTTATAGAGATATTGAAAGGATTAAATAAGATGTCGTATCTAAAAAGCTTATTATGGTGCAGGAATGAAATAACAAGTACTTGTAAGAATATTAACTAATATTTTGTGGTGTGCTCACCCTTCTCTTTTCTTCCACTTCTGAGTATGCAGACAAAGACTAGGAGTCAAATATATTGGAGAATATGATTTAGGACAAATGCCAAATTGTACTTCCATGATTCCATCCAAATCTTAGGTTTATGATTTTCGTCTTTGACTGGGCTGTAGATAAAGAGATAACTGGTTCCACAGAACAAATTCTGAGTCTGTTCACGTGACCCTGGGATGAGGCAGTGGGCTTGATAATCTCACTCAGGCATTGCCAGGAGAGAGGGTGATGAACACTCTGTCCTCATGTTTAGTTCCTATGTAAACTTGATTGCCTAACTCATGACTTGGGTCTGAGCATCTTGCTGGGTGAAAGAAGGAGGAACAGAGAGCACACACTCCAGATTGGGTTCTAATCCCTATTAATCTATGAAGCAAGAAGAGCAAGAAAAATGATGGGAGGAATGATTCTTTAAATGATAATTGACTTCTGATAAACTGAGCCCTCTGCTACTATAATAATTCATGGCCCAGAGGATGTCAGACTCTGAACCCCCCACTGCTTCATGGAGGCAAAAGTAAGAGAGTAAGTAAGATTGAAAGCTTCCTTCTCAGTGTTTATCTTTATGGGAAAATGTTTTTTTTTTTTTTATTCCAGATAGACCAAGATTCTCTTATAAGCAAAGGGGCATAAACCTCTTCTTTCCCTCAAGCAAAACTAGATAGATAAATAGATAGATAGATAGTAGATAGATAGATACAAAGATAGGAAATTATCATCTCATCATTCTAATTACAACTTTTTTAATTATTTTTCTGTTGACTGAGATCCTTGCTTACTTTGATGTTTCAATTAAGGATAATTAAGAATAACTGTGAAAAAAAAAAAACAAAACACAAACTTTATTAGAGCAGAAAATGCCAAAAAAATACAGTCAATACTGATTAGAGTTCCTTCCTCTCTTTTCTATGAAGCATTCCATGATTGGCACCAACATAAACCTTGAAGGCACAAACTGGCCCAGGCAACCACTTGTCACTCTCTCTTTGACACTGCCCTCAGGTAGGGACAGTCTACCAAGTTTGCTGTCATAGATCACTCATCTTCTTGTTCATTATTACTACTATAAAGCAAACACACATCTGAAAACAAAAACAAGGCTCTTTTTTGTAATAATAAAAGAACCTACCTATCAGAAATGGAAAGATGACATAAATTATAAAATGTACCATTATTTTGTAGATATTAAGAAGCTTTCAATGAAAAATATGTTAATTAAAATATGCCCCAATATTTTCTAATAGTTTTAATTGTGAAGTTTGAAATTTTTTGTTGTTAAAATGTGAAAAAGTGCATCTTA
>CAUYSK010104416.1:0-31831 GCA_963575035.1 Avahi laniger
TCCATTGTGTGTGTAGGCACCACACGGCAGTAGCATGGGCGGGTCCTGGGACTCTGTCACCAATGAAAGCACAGATGTTTTCCAATCACACACAGTTGTTAAAGCCACTTTGAAAATCATTTGTGTTCATCATGACTTGAAAGCCTGGTGGTTATCAGGCCGCTGCTGGATCTGGCTCATGAATACGTTCATGACTAATTAGCTAACCCACGCGGCAATTGTGTTGTGATATAGCTCGTTTCCTCTTCAGTCCTGGGCGTTTGATGTATGCATTTAAGAACATCGCTCTGAGAGGAGTCCACGGCCTCGCCAGACCCAGCGCTGCCAGGGCCACCTCCTGCCCTCAGAGTCACCGGCCAGCCTGCCCTCCTGACCTCCCTGTTCCCTCTCCTGTGTGTCCCGTGCCCCTTCCTCTTCAGGGCAGCCACATGCTGCCATCTGCTAAGGTTGAGCACATGGCACCCTGGTGCTGTCGGTTCCTGTTTCCTGTGAATTCTTCTGAAATTTTTTTTTTTTTTTTTTTTGGAAGGGAGGACAGAGTCTCACTCTGTTGCCTGGGCTAGAGTGCCGTGGCATCAACTTATCTCACAGCAATCTCAAACTCGTGGGCTCAAGCGATCCTCCTGCCTCAGCCTCCTGAGTATCTGGGACTACAGGCACGCGCCACCATGCCCGGCTAATTTTTTTTTTCTATATATATATTTTTAATTGTCCAGCTAATTTCTTTCTAATTTTAGTAGAGACGGGGTGTCACTCTTGCTCAGGCTGGTCTCGAACTCCTGAGCTCAAACGATCCACCTGCCTGGGCCTCCCAGAGTGCTAGGATTACAGGCGTGAGCCACCTCACCCGGCTCTTTGCTTATTTTCTAATTCAGTTTTTTTTTTTATTTGTTCTAAATACTACTCCTTTGTTGGGTTTGTGATTTGCAAATATTTCTCCTGGCCTATAGCTTATCTTTTCATCCTCTCAGCAGGGTTTTTCTTAGAGGAAAAATTTTTTCCTCTTTGATGAAGTCAAATTTATCAACTTTTTTTCTTTTATGGATCATGTTTTTGGTATCAAGTCTAAGAACTCTTTGCCTGGGCCAAATGAGGTGGGTCACACTTGTAATCCCAGTGCTGTGGGAGAATTGCTTGAGGCCAGGAGGTCAATGTTATGGTAAGCTACAATCTCACCCCTGCACTCTACCCTGGACAACAGAGTGGGACCCTGTCTCTTTAAAAAAAAAAAAAAAAGTTTATGAAAATACATAGGAGAAAAATTTTTGGGATCTTGGCCAAAGAAAGAGTTCTTTTTCTTTTTTAGTTGGCTCACTGCAGCCTCGAACTCCTGGCCTCAGGCGATTCTCCTGCCTCAGCCTCCCAAGTATCTGGGAGTACAGGCATGCACCACCACACTCAGCTAATTTTTAAAAAAATGTTTTTATAGTGACAGAGTATCACTATGTTTCCCAGGCTGGTCTCTAACTCCTGGCCTCAAATGGTCTTCCTGCCTAGGCCTCCCAAAGGGATTACAGGTGTGAGCCATCACGCCCAGACTCCTAAACATTTCATAGTTTTATGTTTTACATTTAACTCTATAAGCCATTTTGGGCTACTTTCTGTATAAAGTGTGAAGTTTAGGTATTTTTTTTCTTTTTTTAGCCTGTCGATCCAATACCATTTGTCAGAAAGGCAGTCCTTCCTCTGCTGAATTGCTTCTGCGTCCTTGTCAAACATCAGTATTTGTGTGGGTCTGTTTCCGGTTCTCTAGTCTCTTCTCTTGGCCCACAGTCTGTCCCTCTGTCAATACCACACAGTTTTGATTATTGTATCTGTCTTCTAAGTCCTGAAACCCATACCTAGCAGGTCTGGGGAGGAATTTCTGGCTGTTGGCAAGTCCCCCTACCCACCAGCAGCACCATCCCAGAGTCAGGCAGTGGGACTGGGGTTGCCAGCTTTCCCTTGCCCGGCCGGGCCATCCTGGCTCCCAGGCCTGTCTCTGCTTAGAGTCCAGGTGCCCCAAGCCATCAGCCCCTGCTTTTTCTGGCCTCTGCTTCTCAAGCAGGACCTGGTCTGGGGGAAGAGACTAGACTAGCCTCCCCTGAGGGTGTGAGGAAGCCCAGACCTCCTCCTCCTTCCTCTTCCCTAATTGTTCTCCCTCCCCTCCAAGTCCCCTGCTCGGTGGTGGGAAGGTCCAGTGGAAAAACTCTGCCTCTCCCCTGCTCTGGGGCTCTGGGCGTGGCTCACTCTGCAGAGCCCCCATGTCTGTATTTGCAGAGTGGATGGGGCTGTTCCCATGTCAGTGGGTGCTGCACTATGGGTGAGGCTCCTGGTTGCACACAAGAACATCAGCCTTGGGGTTCAGTGGGTGCTGGGACTACTCTTGTGAGGGCTGGGGTGGCAGGATGGAAGCATCAGAGGTCTGCATGCCTCAAGTGTTGTGTCTGTGTGTATGTCAGCCTTGCAGCCCCTAAGAGGCAGGGACGTCCAGAACAGAACACGTCCTGGCCTTCCCCGGGAACTCCTGAGAACTAGCTGAAACGGCCTCACACACCCACTGCTTGCCCTGTGCTGCAGCCAGTGTGCCTCTGTGTTCAGACCAAGCAGAGAGGGCGCGATGGTGGCCCTGGGGGCGTCAGGACCTAAGGCAATGCCAGTGAGCTGTGAGTGGACAGCCCAGGGGCAGGGCCCCAGGAGATGTCTGGGCCCACTTCTGTTAGGGGCTTACTTGTGGCAGTGTTAGAGGGCGTGGTGGCACTCAGAAGCAGCCCAGAGGTGTGGTCAGTTCTATAGCTCATGTACTGAATGGAGAGATCAAACCCAGCTCTGTGGGTGGGAGTCCATGGTATCAGCAGCGGGTCCCACGAGCATGTACCTGCTGCATTCTCTCCTGATCCACCACCCTCTGCTGCCCTGTCCCAGGTACCGAGTCCCCAG
Organism: Avahi laniger; assembly: GCA_963575035.1. NCBI lineage: Eukaryota > Metazoa > Chordata > Mammalia > Primates > Indriidae > Avahi > Avahi laniger. The sequence goes on from CAUYSK010104416.1 coordinate 2,920, forward strand.
TGTCCACCCAGCCCTGGCTCACAGAGTTGGTTCAGTGCTCCCTTCCCATTATAAATGCTGGACAGGTCCCTAGCCATGTCTGTGGGTACCTACCCTCCATCTATTGTGCTCTGTGTGTGTGTGTGTGTGTCCCTGACCTGTTGAGAACTCGCTGAGGGTGTCACCAGTGGGCCTATGGGGCAGGTCTGCCTGCCTGGCTCCTATGCCCACGTCAGCCGCAGGCAGCTCCCCCCTTGGTGGGGTGTAGGCCAGTTCTGCATTCTCCCTGATCTGGAGCCCTCTTGGCGGGAAGGGCTGCCAGCAGGGCCTGGGGTGCTGCCCCCCAGGCCAGGCTGGAGCCTGCGGGGTCACCATGCCCCTGCACTCCCCCTCTTGGTCTTCCTGGCTCCTGGCCTCCAGAACCACCTGCACCCCTCCCCAGCTACATGGACCACACAGCATAGGCAAGACCTCGAGCAGGAGTGTCCCTCCCACCGGCCTTTTATCCTCCACCCTAGGACCTGTTGAGGGGTCCTGGCGACCAGGTGCCATGGGGCTGCCAGGGTTCTCTCTGGCTCTCTGTGGACATCTAGGCCTTGGTGTGGGAGGGAGCATGTGGAAAGTATTTGGGATCAGGAAGTCTGTTTCCAGGGTTGAGCCAGGGGCTCTGAACAGCAGGGCCCAGGTCAGAAAGGGTTCGTGCCGGCTTCCGGACTGGGTCTGCGAGGGCAGCTGTCTCCACTGCCTGGCCCTCCATCAGAACCCAGAGGTCCCTTGCAGAGGAAGGGGTGGGGCCTGGTAGTCCTGGGCTCCCTGCACCCTGCTGAAAGGGGCTCCTGGCTGCATCTCAGCTAACATCCTTTCCCTTCTGTCTGGCAGCCAGTGCAGCTGAGTCCCAGATAAGCACAGTCAGTCCTGGCCTGTAGGCTGCTCTGTCGCCAATGAACTCCATGAACCCCATGAAACCTGCCCTGCCCCCCACACCACACGGGTGAGTGTGGGCTCCTCTGCCTGCCCCCTCAGGCCCTGGGTGGGGTGGTATTTCTGGAAAGTCCTGGGCTCTCAAGCACCTGTGGCCTCCTGACCCGGGCCTCACCAGCCTCTCTCCCTGTAGTGATGGTTCATTTGCATATGAGTCTGTGCCTTGGCAACAAAGTGCCACTCAGCCAGCTGGATCGCTGTCCGTGGTTACTACCGTGTGGGGAGTCAGCAACGCAACACAGAGCCAGGTGAGCCCCCATCTGGGCCCCACCCCTGAGCAGCCAGAGCCTCAACAGCACTTAGTACCTTCCTAAAGCTCAAGGGAGACAAGGAGGCCAAGAGGTGAGGACAGGGAGGCCGAGGCATAAGGACAGGGCCTCCTGAGCCTCCCAAGTCCTGGGACACTGGTTCTTCCTCACCTGCTGTGGGACACCCTTTTGTCTTCTCCCACCTGCCACAGACCACCCTGACCTGACCTGTGGGCAGCGGCTTCCCCCCTTCCCATGCGGCTCCGCTGCCCTCCACACTTGCCGGGCCTCTTAGTTTCCATCACTTTAGAGCTGCTTCCCTTTGATGATTCCTGCTTCCTCCTAGGTTTTGGGGAACCCCATGGGCCCTGCAGGGAGCCCCTCTGGCGGCTCCATGATGCCTGGCGTGGCAGGTGGCAGCTCTGCCTTGACCTCCCCGCAGTGCCTGGGACAGCAGGCATTTGCTGAAGGCAGCGCCAGCAAGGGCTACGTGCAGCAAGGCGTGTACAGCCGGGGGGGCTACCCCGGGGGCCCTGGCTTCACCACTGGGTAAGCAGGTTCCTTCACCTGGCAGGTGTGCTAGGAGCAGTCAACCTGGCGGGCACCTCAGAACCGTGACATGGGCCATCTGGACGTTGCCTCTGTGCTTTCCACTGGCTCCAACAGCTACAGTGGAGGGTCTAGGAAGAATGGGCTCCCCCATGGGTGCTGCACGCCCCTGGGGTGAGCATGGTCCTAGCCCTCAGGAGCCCATGCAGAGAGTGTGGCAGTTCTGTGTCTCTTGCAGGTATGCAGGCGGCCCAGGAGGCCTGGGCCTCCCCTCACATGCCACACGACCCTCCACCGACTTTACGCAAGCAGCAGCCGCTGCTGCTGTCGCTGCTGCTGCGGCCACGGCCACGGCCACGGCCACGGCCACCGTGGCTGCCCTCCAGGAGAAGCAGAGCCAGGAGCTGAGCCAGTACGGAGCGGTGAGGCCACACCCCCTCCACCAGCTCCTCCCTCATAGCAGCCAGCATGTGGGGACGGTGAGGGGGCGCTCAGCGAGGCAGTAGGGGGCCAGAGACAAGCACAGAATGTGCCAGGGGCTCATGAGGCCGGTGGAAGAGAGGGGCTCATGGGCGGGAGGGAGAGAGGGTCTGTGGGGATAGGGTGACCACAGTGGTGGGTGGGCAGGGTGCCCTTTTGTCAGTGGGGCTTGGACCATTTTTCTTTTTTCTCTTCCCAGATGGGGGCCGGACAGTCTTTTAACAGCCAGTTTTTGCAGCATGGAGGTCCCCGGGGGCCCAGTGTCCCCCCTGGCATTAACCCTACTGGCATGGGAGGGGTGATGGGTCCCTCTGGCCTCTCCCCCATGGCCATGAACCCCACCCGGGCAGCAGGAATGACACCCTTGTATGCAGGGCAGCGCCTGCCCCAGCACGGGTACCCTGGGCCTCCCCAGGCTCAGCCGCTGCCCCGACAGGGGGTCAAGAGAGCCTACTCCGAGGTGAGTGTCCAGGTCACCCTGCTTGGGGCCTTGAGTGCCAACTCCCTCACCCAAGCACCCTTCAGAGCTGTGGTAAGAGGAGGCTTCTGCACGTGAGAACCACCTGTACCTGACAGGGCCATAGCAGAGTTCCCAAGGGGACCAGGAAGTCCCCACCCCTCACCCCCCACGGCCCACGAGACGCTGCTTTCCTCCTGGAGCTCTCCCTGATGCCTTTCTCCCCTGGGCATTTGCCTCTTCTTCAGGTGTATCCAGGGCAGCAGTACCTGCAAGGAGGCCAGTTCGCACCCAGCACTGCCCAGTTTGCGCCTGGCCCCGGGCAGCCCCCTGCCCCCTCCCCCTCCTACCCCGGGCACAGGCTGCCCCTGCAGCAGGGCATGGGCCAGTCCCTGTCCGCGCCCGGCCCCGCGGGACTGCACTACAAGGTAGGGCTGGCTCCTCCAGGCCCTGTGCTGGGCCCCATGCCGAGTGCTTCAGGACTCAGGGGACCTTGAGGCAGTCCTGCCCTCGAGAGCAACAGGCTGACTGGAGGGTGGGCTCCCAACCAGTGCAGGAGCTGCTCCTGGGGTGGGAGGTCCAGTTCCAAAAGGAACCTCTGTGAGATTCGTCTGTCTCAGTGGAGATTCGACACAGGGAGCAGCAGGCAGGCACCTGAGACATCTGAATGTCCTTTATGAAAAAGTGTCCTCATTCCCTCTGCTCACTGCAGTGAAGCCCAGTGAGGCGACAGGCCCTCACTGCCAGCCATGCACCCTGTCTGGGCACGGGGGCGGGGGGTGAAGTGTACCTCGCTGGGAGCCCGGGCTGGAGGTGCTGCAGCTGGAGGGAAGGAGGGGGTGGTTGAGTGCATCTGTGTCTTTTCAGCCCCTCCCACGTGTGGGGCTGCTGCTTTCTCTGTAGTGGTGATTTTTTTCCATTATGAGGTCATTAATGTTCCTTGTTGATTATTTGGAAAATACGGAAGTGTGTAAAGAAGAACATGAAGACCAGCACCCCTGTGTGCAGTGGCCTTCTAGGGTCAGGTCCAGGGGGCCCAGTTGGGGGCAGGCTGGAGCCCCAGGCGCATGCGGCTTTCTCTCCCGCAGCCCACAGAGCAGTTCAACGGGCAGGGCGCCAGCTTCAACGGGGGCAGCGTCAGCTACAGCCAGCCCAGCCTGAGTGGGGTAGGGGCCCAGATGGGCTGGGAGGCTCATGGGTGGGCACATGGAGAGAGGGTGCCCAGGCAGGAGGAAGTGTGGGCACCCAGCCAGGCACCCTTGAGGCCGCCTCCTGCCTACCTCTGTTCTCATGGTTCCCATTGGGTCCTCTGTGAGCAGACTCCACCCCCACCCACCCCACCATTCCGCCTTGACTGTTTGTGCTTAACCCCCACAGCCTGTCCGTTCCATCCCGGGCTACCCCAGTTCCCCTCTGCCGGGAAACCCCACGCCACCTATGACCCCCAGCAGCAGCGTCCCCTACATGTCCCCAAGCCAGGAGGTCAAGTCTCCCTTCCTGCCTGACCTCAAGCCCAGCCTCAGCTCCTTGCACCCATCACCCTCCGGTGAGTCCATCCACTCTCGGGACAACAGTGGTGACAAGGCCAGGTGGGCATGGGGAATCCCGGGACTCCAGCGAGTCCTGCAGGGACCTTGGGGGACAGGGGGCAGCTGCCAGATTCCTAAGAAAAGCCAAAGATTCCATCTTAAAGACAGATCATTTTGTTCCAGGCCTTCTTTTTTTTCTATTTGTGGTCTTCCTTGCAAATATGTTGGAGGCTGTGGATCTCTCTCTAGAAAAATGCCCACGCGCACACCTTGGCCTCCCAGTCTCTCTGAAAGCACTGGAAACACCTTCTGTCTGCGTTGGGGCTTGTTCCCCTGTCATAGTTTAGGGGACACTGGTCCCGGAGGCTGAGGCAGAATGGAACATTGGGAATACTGGTTCAGGGTCTTAGGAGAGATGCTGCCCATGGCCTCAGCCCCAGGGCACCTTGCAGGCCTGCCAAGCAGTGCCTGGCAAGAGGGGCTCCCTTTGCCAGGGTCCCTGCATCAAGGGCAGCTGGGGGGCAGCCCCCTCCTCCAGTGGCCATGAGAACTTCCGGCTCGGGCAGCCCCGCTCACAGCCAGCTTGGGCTCTGCTCCCAGGAAGCGGCCCTTGCGATGAGCTGCGGCTGACCTTCCCTGTGCGGGACGGGGTGGTCCTGGAGCCCTTCCGCCTGCAGCACAACCTGGCTGTGAGCAACCACGTCTTCCAGCTCCGAGACTCTGTCTACAAGACCCTGATGCTGAGGTGAGCCCCTGGCCCCTTCCGGCCCCTGCGTGCCCTCTGTGCCTCCTCCCACTCTCAGTGCCGTCTTCCCGAGCAGGCCCGACCTGGAGCTGCAGTTCAAGTGCTACCACCACGAGGACCGGCAGATGAACACCAACTGGCCGGCCTCGGTGCAGGTCAGCGTCAACGCCACACCGCTCACCATCGAGCGCGGTGACAACAAGACCTCACACAAGCCTCTCTACCTGAAGCACGTGTGCCAGCCGGGCCGCAACACCATCCAGATCACCGTCACTGCCTGCTGCTGCGTGCGTGCCTCTGCGAGGCTGCGGGCCGGTGGGGCCGGGGAGGGGGTTGGGCCCTGTAAGCAGGGGTGGGCGGGGCGGGCCCAGGTGCCCCACCCTCAGACCCTGCCATTGCCTCCTGTACCCTGGTGTCCCCTGTGGTGGGGGGTTGGACGGGACTAGGCTTTATCCTTTAAGAAAAATGATTCTCCTCATTGCCACCTTGTAGTTTGCATTTTAATCTGTTATCCTTGCCCTTTAAGAAAAGGGAGCCAGTTAAATACACCCCAGCTGTTTTCCAGTTAGAACAAATTTACTAGATTTGGTGCTCACATTAATTATGTAAGAGCAACCAAGCTGTGCTGAAAGCTCACCGAGTTCAGAGTCCCCAGTGGACCAGGCATCGCCCGGTTCTAGGAAGCGTCAGGATCGCAGGCAGGCCCTGGGCTGGAAGAGAAAGAAACCGCTTACGAGTCCTGCTAGTCAGCCTGGTTGTGAGGGCCTGGAGACAGCGCAGATCCCATGCTCTGTGGGCTTGGGCGGTTTGAACCCAGACCCAACGTCAGTAACGGTGGGTGTGTAAGCAGGGCACATTCCAAGGGACTTCAGGTGATTGTGTTTTGACGGAGAGGTGAGGATGAGGCAAGGGCGCAGGACGTGCAGCACAGCCGCAGAAGTGGCTGTGAGTGTGTGGGAGCCTCCTCACTGAGGCCAGCCTCCCCAGATGGCCTCCTCACTGACGCCAGGCTCACCTGGGCTTCTGCGGAGGGGCAGCAGGTGTCCGACCTGGGTGTCGGCACTCAGAGGAGGAAGGACCCAGCTGCTGAGGAGTGTGGCCTGGCCTACATCCGCCAGCCCACCCTACCCACCCTGCCCTCAACCCCTCAGCCTTCCCCCACCTTCTGCTTCTCCTCCCCCCCCGCACCCCTTGACCACATACACCCCTTCCCCGCCAGTGTTGCCCCCACCTGCATCCCCCATGACATCCTGCCGTTCTGTTGCAGTCCCACCTCTTCGTGCTGCAGCTAGTGCACCGCCCGTCCGTCCGCTCCGTGCTGCAGGGCCTCCTCAAGAAGCGCCTCCTGCCGGCCGAGCACTGCATCACCAAGAGTGAGTGGCCCCCACCCCTCAGCGCCCGACAGCCAGCCCACAGCTCTGCCGGGGCCGCACCCAAGCTGAACGCTGCTCTGTGTGGGCACCTCCCCGTGTCACACAGGACATTTGTTCTGGCAGGTGGCTCTGCAGTGGGGCAGGAGTTAGCTCCCGGTGACCACTCGGAGCTGCAGATCGGGCAGGTCCCTGGTTGGCCTTCCCACTCACAGCCTCCCCCTCTTGGGGACCCTTTACTCAAGTCGTTTCCCTTGTTAATGTCAGTAAAGCGGAACTTCAGCAGTGGCACCATCCCTGGCACCCCTGGGCCCAACGGAGAGGACGGGGTGGAGCAGACTGCTATCAAGGTGTCCCTGAAGTGCCCCATCACCTTCCGCAGGATCCAGCTCCCCGCCCGCGGTCATGACTGTCGCCACATACAGGTGTGCGGTCACTGCGGAGCTTTGCCAGGATTTGCTGCTGTTAAAGTATTTTGAGCTGATATGTGAGCCTCATCCTCCGGGGTGGGCTTGGATTCTGAGCGCCTCGGCTGTCAGGCTGACAGGACAGGCCTGCCAGAGGGGCAGGTGAACCCAGCTCCCCTGAGACTGGGCTTTTTATTCTTCTAAATACAATCACCATTTTTCCTAACTACTGCATTCATGGGATTCCAGTTTTAAAAGTCATAAGGTGCAGGGTGTAGTCTTTTTTCTGCCGTACCCCTAAGGGTGGCCACTGTTAGTTTCTATCTTTGCAGAAATGCTCTGTGTGGGTAAGTGGATGCGCACCCCTCCACCTCTGCTTACGTAGTGGTAGCTGCTGTACAAGCCACTGTGCGCCGTAGTTTTTCTGTTAACAGCATGACCTGGAAGTGGTTCCCCATCAGCACGGCTGCCCAGTTCTGGCTTTGGCCATGTGGCATTCCAGCCCCGGTGAGGGCTGCTTGGGCCTTTCCAATCTTGATCCGTTAGAATGATGCTGCAATGAAAACCTGGCACATGAGGCGTCTTAAACATGCACATACATAAGACACTCATTCCTGGAAGTGGATCGCAGGGTGGCTGGACCTTCCCGCCCGCCCCACAGTGAGGACTGGTGTCTCCCGTGTCTCTGCAGTGCTTCGACCTGGAGTCGTACCTACAGCTCAACTGTGAGCGAGGGACCTGGCGGTGCCCTGTGTGCAAGTGAGTCTCGGTGGTACAGTGTGTGATGGGGGGCTCCAGGCTTCTTCAGAGGCTTCATGGGTGAGACCTCTAAAAGTGTCACCAAATACACAAGCCTCGTAGAAGAGGTCACAGCACAGACTGGGATGGTGCGGAGGGCAGAGACCTCGTACAGGCGGCCTTACACAGGGTTACCCTATACTATCACCTGGTGCAGGGTCACCTCACTCAGGATCATCTCACACGGTCTCCTCGTGCAGAGTCACCTCACACACAGGGGCATCTTGCACCGTTGCCTCATGCAGGATTGCCTTGTGCAGGGTCACCTCAAGCAGGTGATGATGGGGCTGAGGAATGGCGGGCCAGTGCCTAGCCTGAGGTTGGGCAGGGCCTCCGAGCTGTGTCCCCTCTTGTTTCCTACAGCAAGACAGCGTTGCTGGAGGGGCTAGAGGTCGACCAGTACATGCTGGGCATCCTGATTTACATTCAGAAGTAAGTGTCCTCCTCCCGTGACCCAGCATTTGTGGCACCCAGAGGGCAGCCCCAGGACGGGGTGGGGGACGCCCCTCCACAGTGAGACTTTTGAGCCTCTCTCTACCACAGAGTGGGCTCCATTCCAGGCCAGAGACACATCGTGTCCTACCCAAGCATCGGTGCTGGGCAGGGAAGGTCCTGGGTGGCAGCGAGTGTTTGAGTGGGGCAGACAGCTGGGCAGGAGGTGACCAGCCGCCTTATGTCCCTGCCCAGCTCCGACTACGAGGAGATCACCATCGACCCCACGTGCAGCTGGAAGCCAGTGCCCGTGAAGCCCGACATGCACATCAAGGAGGAGCCAGACGGGCCGGTGCTGAAGCGCTGCCGCACCGTGAGCCCCGCCCACGTGCTCATGCCCAGCGTGATGGAGATGATCGCTGCCCTGGGCCCCAGCGCAGCCCCCTTTGCCCCCCTGCAACCCCCCTCAGCCCCTGCCCCCAGCGACTACCCCGGCCAGGGTGAGTACGGTGGGCCCAGCTTTGGACCTCAGATGACTCTGGGCAAGTGACTCGTCTTCTCCAGACCAGTCTCCTCACCTGAGAGAGTCACTGTGAGGCCGTGAGCCTATTTTGTAACTGTTTTCAACCAAGATATGCTGCGGGAACCTGTCCTCCTGCACGTCCGGCCCTCGGGACATGGTGGTGAGGGCACGTTCTTGACCATGGCTCTAGGAAGCAGGCAGTGGGGCCTGCCCTTCCTTCCCCTGGTTTGAAGGGGCTCTTGGCTGGGACCTGTCTGACCCCCATCTGGGACCCAGCCCACACGTGTGGCACATTTGGTTGTGGCAGGTCCTATTCCTGTAACTCCCGAGCCCTTCACTCCTAGCAATGTTCCAAGGCCAGTTCCCCCTGGCAGCAATGAGAGGAAATGTCCCTTTTCAAGTAACAACTTCCACAAAACCTGCTGCTGTCTGTGGGTGAGCGCTGCAAGTCCTGCTCGCGCTGCAGCCAGCTCCCTCCTGGCACCTCTGCCAACGCCAGCCTTGCCCAGCCCTCACCCAGGCCCTGACTCTCCTCTTGCAGGTTCCAGCTTCCTGGGACCTGGGACCTTCCCTGAGTCTTTCCCACCCGCCACGCCCAGCACCCCAACCCTTGCTGAGTTCACCCCGGGGCCACCCCCCATCTCCTACCAGGCCGACATTCCCAGCAGCCTCCTGACTCCAGAGAAGTCTGCTTCTTGCCTCCCGGGCCAGGTCAGTGCTATGCTGAGGGGCCAAGGGGGCCTGTCTCCCCAGAGGAGGCCCTGGGGCTGTTTAAATAAGTTCCTCTCTGTCCTTAGATGGCACCGGCTGGTCACCTGGACCCTGCCCACAATCCTGGGACGGCGGGGCTGCACCCCTCCAACCTTGGGGCTCCTCCAGGTCCCCAGCTGCACCATCCAAACCCTCCCCCAGCATCCCGGCAGCCCCTGGGCCAAGCAAGCTTGGGGCCTACCAGCGAGCTGGCCTTCAGTCCTGCCACGGGCGTGATGGGACCTCCCAGCATGTCCGGGGCAGGGGAGGCCCCAGAACCAGCTCTGGACGTGAGTACCAGGCCCCGAGCTGGGGAGTGCATGGGAGCCAGGGCTGGAGGTGGTGTGTCCATTGCCCCAGGGTCCATGAGTTTTGTAGGAGGGAGGACAATAACCCCTCAGGAAGAGCCACTCTTTGGTTCACAAATAGGGTACCTGGAGTAGGGGGTGGGAGGCGAGGTGCCAGGTGTATGGGTGTGAGTGGCCTGGCCCCGGGGGCTGCATGCCATGGCAGGCCTGAGTGGAGTCCTCAGAAAAGACAGGGCTGGAAGCTGACAGCACAGTCCCTAGAGTCTGATCTGACTCGTCCGTTTGTTCAGTAGCTCTGTGTCTTGACTCACAGGTGGTGTGGGAGTCCAGACTCAGAGCATGAAAGACAGAGTGACTATCCCTGGACCATAATAGAAACTCATTTGAAGTTCAACATGGAAAAAATTAGAAAGAGCAGCTCAAAGCAGAAAATCCTAGGGGCTTGGAATTCTACCACCTGCATTCACCTGGGGAATCACGTTGGGGATCCCCTTGCAGGCCTGTGTACCCCCAGTGCACAGAGCAGCTGGGTCACCCCAGGCGGGCGCCCTGTTTCCTGGTGGTGTCGCACAGCATGTCGTGAGCTATTCCTGGTCCCAGGGCAGCCTTCTGCAGGGAGATCCCAGGCTGCAGCATGCTCTCAGCCTGGGGGGTGGGTGGGACTGCTCAGCATCCCCACTGGGCCTGGGGACAGAGCCAGAATGCACTGCAGTGGCAGGATGGCCGCTAATAGAGTCTGCTTTGTCCTCAGCTGCTCCCAGAACTGACCAACCCCGACGAGCTACTGTCCTACCTGGGCCCACCCGACCTCCCCACAAACAGCAATGATGACCTGCTCTCTCTCTTTGAGAACAACTGATCCTGTGTTAACCCCTGGCCTGATGGGGACACACTCACAGATGTCACCACAGCCCTGCCCCTCACGCCCAGCTCCATGGGACACCTGGTGGTCCTCCCTGAATCTCCCTCCCAACACACACCTGGAGCCGGCCCTGCCCCTGAACCAGAAGCAGCCTGTGCTCGGAGGGAGAGGCCCAGGCCGGTGGCCCTCACCGCCCTCCTCCCACCAGGCTCACTGCCGCGGAACGGTTTTTGCTGGGCTGCCCCTGCCCAGCCCTGTCCAGCTGCGTCCACACACACCTCACAGCCCCGTCTCACGGCCTTGCACCTTGTTCCTCCAGCCCTGCCTGCTCCTGCCTAGCCTGCATCTTGTCCAGCGTTGACCCTTCTGTTTCATCTCCTCCTTGACCAGGCACAGCCATCCACGTGGCAGGGCTGGCTCTGTCCCTTGGGCCCGCAGCACCGACAGCATCTGTACCCAGCAGCCCAGCTCTTGGAACCAGCTGGACACCAGCCTTCTGGGGGCCTGGAGCTCTCTGGCAGCACAGCCGCGCGTGCGTGGTGTCGGGTTCCTCTCCCCACTCTGAGCTCCGGGCAGAGGCTGCGGGGCGGGGAGCTATAAAGCACAACAATGTACATAGTGTAGAAACACTAACAGCCGGAAAGGAGGGGAAAGCTATTTAAGTCAGCATGTTCTCGTACAGCCCCGGGCTTCCCCGTGTGTTCTGCTCCTTCCTGCCGCCTGTAGACGGCTCAGGAAGGGACCTCCCATGGGGAGGGACAGCAAGGTTCGGCCCATCGGGGATGGGTGGGCTCTCAGACTCAGCTCTGTCAGAACTCTCCAGCGGGCTGCTCTCCCACGTTCCCCTTTGCTGTGAAAGTGAAGAATTAGTACAGCTGTGTTTTTAAAGCCACCTCTCGTCTCCACCCTGCGGGCGCACCCGGATGGAGCAAGAGGAAGCCACTGCATCTGTTGGCTCAGGGCCCAGCCCGAGTGAGCAGGGTGCCTGGGCCCCGTCGTGTCTCCTGTCTGTGCTGAGCTCTATTAAAGGACTCCCTCTTGGTGGGCCTGGCTGAGTCCCTCCTTTGTGCCACCGGGGGCTGTGGTCTGCCCTGAGAGCCGGCAACCTGTCTGGAGGTTGAGCCTCTGTGCCCACAAGGCCTGTGTTGGCCCTGGGGACTAGGGTGACCTTCCTGTGGCTCACAGGCCCCAGGTCAAGCTCTGGATGTTCCAAGCCAAGGCTCAGCTGTTCCTGCCCCATGGTAAATTTCCCTTTGCCTGGAATTTTCCAAGTTGGCTTCAACTGGAGAGCTGTTTGGTGAAGTGTCCCAGGCTTGCCCAGAAAAGACATTTGCCACCATGTCACCTTCCCCGAGGGTGCCCTGGGGCAGGAAGCCAGCTGTTTGCCAGCCCCAGCCTCAGCCCCACCAAGGGCCTCCCCAGCTCTGGGCTTTGTCCCTGGGAGGCTGCTGTTCGCTTGCTGCCCCAGAATGCAGAGCTGTGTCCTGGCCGCCATGTGCCTGTAGAGTTGGTGGGGTCTCAGTCACCCCCTCTTCCTGTCCTGGGCCCCAAAGTGCTTCCCATCCAGTGGAAGAGGCAGGAATTGATGGGGAAAATAGGAGCCCGGGGAGGAGGGGCTGGGCACCCTCAGGCTGGCAGCCAAAGCCTGCCCCGGCTGCGCTGGGGGAGGGAGGTGTCTGGTGTGGGCAGGGCCACTGAGTGCCATCCACATTTGAAACCACAGGGGTGGGCCTCTTGACCCTTTACAAATCCTCTGTTCCCAACTTTTCTGCCCTCTGGGAACAGAAGCGAGGAGAGGTGCGCACTCCTGGCGACAGGACGAGGCGGGGTCCCACTCAGCCAGAGTCTGCCTGGGGCCGTGGGGGCCAGGGGCCCTTTCTCAAGTGTTGTCTGACAGTGTGCCGGGCACGGTGGTTTTTCCATCCCCAGGAATGGAGAACCCAGGAGACTGGGACAAGCAAAACGCTGCAAACGACCGAGAAGCCCATCCTCCCAAGGGTGGAAAACAATTGAGGAAAGACTGGTCCGGAATGTTATGAAGCAGCGCATGGGGAGTGCAGCCCTGTGACCCGTCATGAGCACGTCTCAGAAACAATACGGACTGAAAAAGCAAGACGGGGAAGTTCACACAGCATCGTGCCATTTTTATTTAGAGACAGGGTCTTGCTCTGTCACCCAGGCTGGAGTGCAGTGGCACGATCATAGCTCACTGCAGCTTCAAACTCCTGGGCTCAAGTGATCCTCCTGCCTTGGCCTCCCAAAGTGCTGGGATTACAGGTGTGAGCCATCATGCACAGCTGATGCCGTTTTTATAAAACTTCAAATATATATTGTATGAGATTCATGTGTGTGCTAAAACCGAGGGAAGAAAGCACGGGAATCCGCACAACACAGTGCTTACCTGTGGGCAGAGGACGGGTGTGCTCAGGGAAGAGCAAAGGTGGGGGTGAGGTGCTGGCCCTCAAGGTCAGCGGTGCTTCCTGTGTCACACACGTTCTGTGTATGTGCCAAGTGTTACATAATAAGGAATTAAAAGCTGACTAGACCTTACCAAACATTCCACCCAACAGCCGTGGAGCACATGTGCTTTTTCCAAGTGCACAGAGAACATTCTCACGATGGACCACACGTTAGGCCACAAAGCAAGTCTCAGTAAGTCAGAGACTTACCAAGGAATGGAATAAAACTAGAAAATCCACAAAAATGTGGAACTTAAACAACACATTTTACCAAAGAATCAAAGAAGAAGTCACAAGGGAAATTAGGAAATACTTTGAGGTTAATGAAAACAACACGACATGCCAAACTTTATGAGATACAGTGAAAGCAGTACTAAGAGAGAAATTTATAGATGTAAATACATTAAAAAACAAGAGGCTGGGTATGGTGGCTCACACCTGCAAATCCCAGCATTTTGGAAGACCAAGGCAGGAGGATCACTTCAGTCCAGGAGTTCAAGACTGGTGTGGGCAATATAGTGAAATCCCATCTCTATGAAAAAATTAAAATAGGCCTGGTGGTGTGCGCCTATCATCCCAGCTCTCAGGTGGCTGAGACAGGAAGATCACTTGAGCCCAGGAGTCCGAGGCTGCAGTGAGCTATGATCATGCCACTGCACTCCAGCCTAGGTGACACAGTGAGACCCTGTCTCTAAAAAAAACCTAATGAAATAAAAAGTAAAAAAAAGAGATCTCAAATCAGTAACATAACTTTACACCTTTAGGGACTAGAAAAAGAACAAACTAAACCCAAAATGAGTGGAAGGATGGAAATAATGAGGATTAAGGGAAGGGGGTGGGAGAAAACAAATAGAGAATCGACATAAGAAAGGTGAGGTTGTCAACAGATTTAGCAAACCTTTAGATAGAGGGAAAAAAGACAGAAACAACTAAAATCAAATGAAAGTGAGGATGTTAGCACCAATCTCACAGAAATAAGGATAATAAGAGTGCTATGAACAATTGTATGCCAACAAATCATTAATAGATAACCAAAATGAAATGGGTAAATTCCTAGAAAGACATGACCAAAACTAACCCAAGAAGAAATAGAAATTCTGAACAGACCTATAACAAATAAAGAGGCAGAATAATTAGTCATCAAAAGCTTCCAAACAAAGAAAAACCCAGAACCAGATGGTGAATTCCACCAAATGTTAAAGAAGAAAGGACATCAGTCCTTCTCCAATTCTCCCTAACACAGCAGAGGAGGAAACACCTCCTAACTCACGTGGGGGGCAGCCCCCCTGCCCCACTGCCACAGCTCCTGTGTCCCTCCCGCAGGGCGTGCTGCCAGCTCAGCCCCCTTTAACTCCACCCACTGTAGGTCTCCTCCTGGCCACCCTTTCAAGCTTCCAAGCTTGGGTGGCCGTAAAGACAGGCCATCCTGCCCGCCCCAGGGACTGGTTCAGGATGGCCTGTGACCCAGGTTGGTTCAAAGAGAGAATCCAGGGACATCAGTGCAATCAGAGAAATCTCTAGACCTGATTGAGGAAGCGTTTAATCAGCCCAGGGACCACTGACACCTTTTTTCTTGTCTGTTTTTTTTACAGTTTACTTTTTGTATTGGAGGTTATTGGCCACTTGCCTGATTGATTTTTTAAAAATTCTCTTAGAGTGGAATGCACAGATGTGAGGAGCAGTGAGTTTTGGTTAGTGTGCACACCCGTGTACCTACCCTCCCAGACCGAACCCCATCCCCACGGCCATCGCTGTGCTGGCCCCGTTACCAGAGATCAATTTCGCCCTTTCTGAAACTAGGTAAGTCAATCTTAGGGTTTGCGTCTTGTTGTTAACTGGCCTTCACTTAAAGTTTATATTTTTATTTTAATTTAACTGTAGGCCCTTCCTGTTTATCCTCTCAGTTATGATCCAGAAGGGAGGATTAAGGGGCACCCCTCCCCAGCCTCCAGCACTCCAGCTCTTCTCTGGCCAGGTCACCCCCCCCCATGTGAATCTTTTCATGGTACATTATCTGAGACTCATTAGGTTGCAAGTGACAGCGACCAATTTGATCCAGCTTAGGAAGGAAGGGGCTCAAAATAGCAGTCCTGAAAGGGCCACCAAGGGCCGTACAGGCAGCTGAACATGGGCAGGCATCCCTGCCCATGACCTTTCAGCCTCTCTGTGAGCTGCAATCTCAGACCTACTCCTTCTGTGTAGTTGGGGCCTGGAGCTCCTAAGCTTCACTCTTCATTGATCCACCACAGACAAGGTACTGACTGATCATTCTCTTTCTGGTTTCAAGTTTAAAATTCCAAGGATGAGCCCTGGTTGGCTCAGCTGGGTTGGGGCCACCTGCACACCTAGAGCAGGGCCAGGAACATGGCCTGAGAGGAGGGGGACAGTTATCAGAGGAGGGGGTACAGGTGGCCTCCCATTGCCTTTGAACCGAAAGCCAAATTCCCGACCCTACAGTTCCCAGCAACCTCTCCCTTGCCCCATTCCTGGCCTTCTGCCTTCTGGTTCATGTTTCAGCTGAGATGCCATTGCTGGTGAGCAGGGGACCCTCTGCTTCCAGAATAAGTTGGCCTCTTCCTGCAGTTTCTATCCACTCTGTGAACTGCCTTTCACATTGCCATCGTAACTGATCGATTAAATTGTGGGGTGATTATTTTTCCCAACTTTTTATCTATCTATTTATTTATTTTTTGAGACAAGGTTTCACTCTGTCTCCCAGGCTAGAGTGCAGTGGCGTCAGCCTAGCTCACTGCAGCCTCAAGCTCTTGGGCTCAAGTGATCCTCCTGCCTCAGCCTCCCAACTAGCTGGGACTACAGGCACACACCACCACACCCAGCTAGTTTTTAAAAAAATTTTTTGTAGAGACAGGGTCTCGCTGTGTTGCCCTGGCTGGTCTCAAACTCCTGGCTTCAAGTGATCCTCTCGCCTCAGCCTCCCAAAGTGCTGGGATTACAAGTGTGAGACACTGAGCCCAGACCCAACTTTTTATTTAGTTGGGCATGGTGGCTCACATCTATAATCTTGGCACTCTGGAAAGCCGAGTGGAGAGGATCGCTTGAGGCCAGGAGTTCAAGGCCAGCCTGGGCAACATAGTGAGACCTGTCTCTAAAATAAACAAAAAATAGTGCAATGAGCACCCACATAGCCTTGAGATTCACCAATTGTTAACATTTTGCCACATTGCTTTATTGAACACACTCTTTTCCCATATGTCTATATTTTGGAATATACACACTCACTTTTTTTTTGTTGCCAACCTTATAAAGTAAGTTGCAGAAAAAATAAATACTTAATTTCTAAACACTTCAGCATGCATCTTGGAAAAATAAGAATGTTCTCTTATATAATCACATCACCATTATCACACATAAGAAAATTAACAATACAGCCATCCCTCCGGGGAATTGGTTCCAACACCCCCTGTGGATACCAAAATTTGCAGATGCTCAAATCTCTTATATAAAATAGTATAGTATTTGCATATAACCTATGCACATCCTTCTGTATACTTTATTTTTTAAATTTATTTTATTTTATCCTTTTAATTGACATATATAATAATTGTACATATTTAGGAGGTACATAGTGGTGTTTTAATAGATATGATGTATACTGATCAGATCATGGTAATCAGCATATCCATCATCTTGAACATTTATCATTTCTTTGTGTTGGGAGCATTCACTATCCTCCTTCTGGCTATTTGAAACTGTGTAATAAATTATTGTTGACTACACTCATCCTGCAGTGATGCAGAACACTAGAACTCGCTCCTTCTGTCTAGCTGTAATTTTGTGTCCTTTAACAAATCTCTCCCTGTCCCCCTTCCCCCTACCCATCCCAGTCCTGTGCACTTCAAATCATGTCTAGATTCCTTATAATACCTAATAAAATGTAAATAGTTGTTATACTGTATTTTTACTTGTATTTTTTTATTGTCGTATTACTATTTTTTTACTGTTGGGGTTTTTCCCAAATTTTTTGATCTGAGCCTGTTGAATCTGTGGATGGGGAACCCGTGATGTGAAGGACTGACTGTAATTCCATCCCGTCATCTGCTATGTTCTTATGTCCCAATCGTAACTTCTTTTTTCAATCCTGAGGCCAATCGAGGTTCACATTTTTCATCTGGTTGTTGTGTCCCTTTAGTTTCTTTTAATCTAAAACAGTCCTTTTTTTTTCATTACATTGATCTTTTCACACAGTTCAGGAGTTGACTTAAAGAATGTCCCCTGAGCGTCCCCTCCTGGCGTGATGTACTTTTTCCTTTATCTCTGTGTCTCCTGTCATTTGGACAGTAGGTCTAGAGCCTGATTAAATGTTTTTGGCCGGAGGAGACCCTTCTTTTTTCATCTGTTTTCCCAGCTAAACTGACATTCTCCACGGCTGACCATATTTGTCGACGAGATTAACCCTGGAATGAACGGTTCGAACACCTGGGAGCGGCGCCATTTCCTGTGAGTGCATCTGACAGCCCACCCAGAAGGCTCCCACCAGCCACACCCGGCCTGGCCAGCGCCTCCCGTGCGGCTTGTGCGAGAGTTACCATCTCCACTCGGCCTGGGAACGTCCTGGCTAAGGAAGTGTGCCCTGCAGGGCTGGCATGGGACACGCACAGGTGTCCAGTGAATATTTGCTGGTTTGATTAAGGAAGTGTTTGCCAGTCTGCTGTGATAGGATTGGTAACTGAGTGAGGCCCGGTCACAGCACGGGGTCAGGGGGCCGCTGTTGGAAGAATCTTCAAGTGCAGCATAGCAAGGACTGCCAGGCACCACCCAAATCCTGCTGGCTCCCTCTGCCTTGGTGGTAATAACTCTGGTTTTCAGCTGGGCACTTGGCTGACCAGGAGAACAGGCTCCCTCCTCCCCAAGTGCTTTATTTTGTTGTTGTTGTTGTTGTTGTTGTTGTAGTTTGGGGGATTTTTAAGAGACAGGGTCTCTCTCTGTTGCCCAGGCTGGAGTGCAGTGGCATGATCATAGCTCACTGTGACCTCCTGGGCTCAAGCGATCCTCCTGCCTCAGCCTCCGAGTAGCTGGCACTACAGGTGTGTGCCACCACACCTGGCTAATTTTTGTCTGTTTTTAGTAGAGACGGGGTCTTGCTCTTGCTCAGGCTGGGCTCGAACTCCTGAGCTGAAGCTGTCCTCCCACCTTGGCCTCCCAGAGTGCTAGGATAACAGTTGTGAGCCACTGCGCCCAGCCTGTTATTATATTTTGGCGAGATAGGATCTCACCATGTTGCCCAGACTCGTCTCAAACTCCTGGGTTCAAATGATCCTCCCACCTCAGCCTCCCAAAGTGCTGGGATCACAGGCGTGAGCCACCGCGCCCAGCCCCCAGATGCTTTTGCAGCTCTCTGGCCGCTCTGTGTGGAACGTCAATGGGGATGTTGACACCAAGGATGTCTCTGCAGAGGGAGGGATGTGCCCCTCTGCGCCGCTTCTCCTCCCTGCTGCTGGAATGTGGATGTGACACAGTACTTGACCTCCGGGTGGATGCTGAATGTTGAGGGGCTGGAGCAAAAAGATGACAAGGGCCTGGGTCTCCAGGGATTGTGTGGCCATAACAGTGGCCTGGACTGAGCTGATAGCAGTAGACGTCCATGGTGTTGGAGCCAGTGTTGTTCGGTGTTTTCTGTCTTGAAACCAAAGCTCTTCCTGACTGGAGCCGCACAGGACCACAGAGATTGGAGGAGAAGCAGGAGATCCTGAGCTCCTGGCTTCCAGCACCTGAGCCAACCTGCTCTTCCAGTTTCTCTTTGCAGAGAAAGCTGCTATTTTGTGTTCTCCCTTTGCATTCTTCCCAACTCTGCCCACAGGAGCCCAAGGTGAGAACAGCAAGAGCATCCTCATTAGCAGTGGAGTTAACTGGGAGGCCCAGGGGTCACCTCACAATGAAGTGTCACATTCAACCTTGGGCAGTTTGCAACCTGGGTGGAAATGCTGCTTCTGTATAGTAAATACACACTCATGGTACAAAACAAATGAATAAAAAGTTAAAAAAATAAATAAATAAAACAACACAGCAACAGAAACTCTCCTTCATTCCTGGAGGGAATGCAAATGGTGGCAGCCACTTTGGAAGACAGTATGGTGGTTTCTTACAAAACTAAGCATACTCTTACCATACGACTCAGCAATGGTACTCCTTGGTATTTACCCAAATGAGTTGAAAACATGTCCACACAAAAACCCGCACATGATGTTTATAGCAACTTTATTCATAATTGCCAAAATCTGGAACAACCAAGATGTCCTTCTGCAGGTGAATGGAGAAATACACTGTGGTTCTTCCAGGCAATGGAATATTCTTCAGCACTAAAAAGAAATGAGAAGCCAGGCATGGTCGTGCCCGCCTGTAGTCCCAGCTACTCAGAAGGCTGAGGCAGGAGGGTCACTTGAGGCCAGGAGTTCAAGACCAGCCTGAGCAAGAGCAAGACCCCATATCTACTAAAAATAGAAAAAATTAGGTGGGTTGGCACGAGCCTGTAGTCTTAGCTATTCAGGAGGCTGAGGGAGGAGGATCGCTTGAGGCCAGGAGTTTGAGGCTGCAATGATATGATCATGCCACTACACTCCAGCTTGGGTGACAGAGTGAGACCCCTTCTTTAAATTAAAAAAGAAAAAGAAAAAGAAATGAGCTATCAAACTGTGAAAAGACACAAAGGAATATCAAACACATAATTTTAAGTGAAAGCAACCCATCTGAACAGGCTACATAGTGCATGATTCAAAGTCTATGACATTCTGGATAAGGCAAAATTCTATGGAGACAGTAAAAAAATGAGTGGCTGTTAAGAGTCAGGGGAAGGGAGGAATGAATGGGAAGAACACAGAGGGTGTTTAGGGCTGTGAAAATACTCTGTATAATACCATAATGGTAGGATTATAGCACATAAGTTTCAATTTTGCTGTGAATCTAAAACTGCTCTAAAAAATGAAGTCAATTTTAAAAATTGGCATCTTACATATTTAAAAATACCAATTAGGCTGAGTGAAGTGGCTCACACCTGTAATTCTAGCCCTTTGGGAGGCCGAGGTAGGAGGATCTCTTGAGGCCAAGAGTTCGAGACCAGTCTAGGCAATAGCAAGAACCCTGTATCTATTAAAAATAGAAAAATTAGCCAGGTATAGCAATACACACCTATAGTCCCAGCTACTTGGCAGGCTGAGGCAGGAGAATCACTTGAGTCCAGGAGTTAGAGGTTGCAGTGAGCTATGATGATGCCACTGCACTCTAGCCGGGGTGAGAGAGTGAGACCCTGTCTCAAAAAATAATAAAAATAAAAATAAATATTAAAAATGAAAATACCAAGTGATATTCATAATTATTTTTATTGATTTAGAAAAGTAAAACAAAACATTGTAGCCGGGTGGAAAGCAGAAAGGATTCCTGTATGGTCTTTCAGAAATGGTCTGTGCACAGGTAAGTCTAGAAAGACATTTGCCACTTGTGTGACTCCTCATGCCGGGACCCCTGCCCACAAGGGGTCCCCCAGTGCATTAGGATTGGGACTAGGACTTCCCACAATGGCAGCCACAGCAGGCACGCAGGCTGGGGGCCCGTGCTGTGAGCGGGGTGCTGTAGGTGCAGCCGGTCAGGGGCTGAACAGTGGCGTAGGGTGGCCGGAGTCCGGGGCTTATCCCTCCTGGGCTGGTCTTCAGGGTAATGCCACCTGTACCGTGTGCACAGTAGGTTCCCTTAGTTCCTGCCCATTTTCTGAGTCTGAACTTCCTGACCTCCTACTGAATTTGTGAGTTCCTAGAGAGCCTTCCAACAGAGACCAACTCTGGCTAAGTTGGTCTCTGTTGATTGTAACCAAAATTTTTGGCTGGTACAGAAACCTACATCTTTCAAACAGGACACTCAGATTCTACTTCGTTTTTCTTTTTCTGTCTTACCCCTTGCAAAACTAAATGTGAGCAAAGACACTCAGATTCTAGTTCTAATCCTGACAGAGAAGCTGGTGTGAAACTTGTCCAGTCAACACTGGACATAGGAAACAACAACTTTTAGCCACTGGTCAGCCGGAACTGTGCTCTCTGGGAGAAGCGAGGGTTCTGGGGAGGCTCCATTGCTTCCTCTGCCATCGGCCAAGCACAGAGGTGGGCAATGGGGTACTGAGGGTGAAGGCCTCATGGGGTGCAGAAGAGGCTGAATCTAGGGCTGCCCAGGCAGTTGGGACTTGGGGCACAGGGTCCCAGAGAAGAGAAGGCCACAAAAAAGTGCCGGACCTGGGTGGCCATTCCCGTTGGGTCCTCAGCTACAGCTCAAGCTGCATGTGTGGGGTGAGCGGGGCTGGCTTTGGGCAGGCAACTGACACCATCACATGGGACCCTTGCTTAGAAGGGTGGTGCCAGGGTTAATGCTCTGCTGTTGCTGTCATGAAATTCTTCAGAACATTCGAAGAAGGGGCCCACATTTTCATTTTGCACTGGGCCTGGAAGTTATGTAGCTGGTCCTGGCAGACTGAGACGAGAGGCCTAGGAGAGAACAGCTACTGAGGACTGAGAGCAGAGCTAAGGCACAGCCCTGGAGAGGTGGCACAGCCCTGGAGAGGTGGCACATTCTGGGAGAGGTTGGCACTCCAACCCAGCCAGGGAGGAGGCCTTGTGAACACCCTGGAGTGAGGACCATATCCAGTAATCCCAGGAGAAAGGGAGCCTCTCTCCCAATATTTTCAGCAAAATTCCTGGGGAAGGTTCGTATTGGCCAGATAAGAGTTTGTGCCCATCCTGAATCAAGCAACTGCCCCATCCTGGAACTAAGAGTAAGGTCAGCTCTACCCAGAACACACATATTGGGCAAGGGGCTCCCCAAAGGGAATCGGGGTGCTGTTAGCAGGGAAAGGAACGAGGATGCTGATCTGGCACACGGCAGCTGTCCCATCCACGTGATCGCTGCCTCTCTTGTGATTTCACAGCCCTTAGATACCCTGCATTTCTACACATCTCTGCCCTGAGTCTCAGCACAGGCTTGGCACTTGGGAGGGGTGTACCCCTCTAGCTCAGCGTGCCAGCCTCGGGCTTGGGAGGAAGGAAAATGCATATGGGCTCGTGGATGTCTACTGAATGAGCAGAGGCTTGGAAATGTGGAGGCGAATGGAGCCACCGGATGCCCCTTCCCTCCCTGCCCGACCAGGCCACCCACACTGACAGTCTGAGAGGGATGCTTCGTGCTTAATTGCCAGGGTGGGGTTATCTTCCCTAACAACTATTTTCCCGTGGGGTGGGGTTTATGGAATTCATCTATGGCACGCCTGCTCTGGGTCCCCAGTGGAAGTCTATAGTCCTGAGGCGGGAGGGGCTCAGGACTATAGGTGGAGATTCCTGCTGAAAGCAGAAGAGAGAGATCCTCTGGGGATGAGGACCCAGGCTTTGTTCTAGCCCGAGACAGAGAAGAGTTACACTGGGCACCCTGGGAGAGGTGTGAGCTGTGGCCCAGAGCGTGCTCCCAGCCAAGAATCAGTGATGATTCAGAGGAGGGCCTGACTAGACAGCGCTGGAAGTGGCTGGGAGGCCAAGGCCATGGGCCCAGCCCAAGGTGAGGGAAGGACAGAAAGACTTCTGCTGAGTTTGTGAGTCTTGTCTCAGGATTTTGAGTGGCAGTGAAATAGATGGTAAGACGGAACTCACGGCTCAAACACCGATGCATGAATCAAATGAAGCAGTGAGGGAGGGTGGCGGAGGGCCTGGCAAGGACAGCAGCAAACAGCAGGCCAGGAGGCAGCTGCTCCCATAGCCCAGGGCTCGCTGTGCCTGAAGGATGGCCCCTGAGGGCCAGGGTCTTTTGTGGGCACATGTCCCTCTGGAATTCCAAGTAAGGCTCAGAGAGTCAGCTGGCTCTTGGATCTGAATCAGGTCTCATCAGGTAACATCCTGGCCCAACATGTTCCAACCACCCAGACACACACTCCTAACCCAGGGTGAACATTAGCAGCTCTAGGGGCTGTGCTTTCCCAAGGCTCACTCCTGTTGTAGACCCATGAGCACCTTCACAAATATGGCAACTTCTCATTGAGTCCTCAGATGGTGGAAGGGGCAAGCAGGCTCCCCACCTTCCCATGCGTGCCCTCCCCACTGTGCCCTACATCCTGTTGGACATTTCTCATGGTTACTGTCTCTGTCTGAAAATGCAGGCCATCTGTGGATCCGCTTCGATTGGCTCTTGCTTCTCTGGATGATGTGTCACATTATCTTGGTTTTTCGGGTGTCTGTATTAGGGTTCTCTTATACATATATACCTTTTTTTACACACACATTCATAAAAAGAGATTTATTATAAGAAATTGGCTCACATGATTATGGAAGCTGACAAATCCCAAGATCCGTAGGGTGCATTGGCGGGACCCAGGAGGGCCGGTGCTGTGAGTTCCAGTCCAAAAGCCAGCAAGCTTGAGACCTGGGAAGAGCTGATGTTTCAGTTTGAGTCTGAAGGCAGGTAAAAGTCAACGACCCAGTTTGAAGGCACCCAGGCAGGAGGAATTAAATGCTAGGCATTTAATTTGTCATTAAATGCTGGGCATTGTGTGTAAAAGACTACTGGAGACCAAAGTAAACAGCACTTCGGCCTGGAGAGCTGTGTAATCCACATCCCGCAGGCTGCCGGTGTTGGGGTCCAGTCATCTGGTCTGCAGGGGGCTGGGTTTGGACTTTGCTATGAAACTCAGCTCACCGCAGGCATCACAGTATTTGAGGGTGGACAGCTTCCTTTAGTAAGGCTGGCATCCCAGCGTCCAGAGGGTTTGTGACAACCAGCCCTGTGCACCTGTGCCTCGGCAGGGCAGCCTATCTCTGCTTCCATTCTGCTCCCGGCGGTAGGTGGCTGCTGCTTGGCAATCATGTAGCCTCTGGGAACACCTGCAGTGTTTCTGTCACTTCTCCTTGCTCCCAGAACGCAAAGGCCCCATGTGCCCACTCCTCCAGGCTGGTCTCACTCACGTCCCTCCCCTGGGGCACTCCTGGGCTCTCACTGCAAGGCCCCTGAGTTAGGAGGCCTCTCAGTGCTCCTTCTCCACTCTCAGACTCCTGCAGGCCCCAGCATCTGCCTCACATAGGCTTCCTGGTTCTCTGGACTGGCCTCCAATCTTTCCCACGGACACTTGGTGATGGCTCTTAGACAACAGCGGGTGGGTGGGTGCACACCGTCCTTTGTCTGGGCTCCCAGGATCGACTGACGTGGCATGGCTGGCACAGGCCCCATGCTCAGAAGGGCCCTGAGCTTGGTTTAATGCTTTGCTGTTGCTGTCTTGAAATTCTTGATAAGTTTTGAATGAGGGGCCCCACATTTCATTTTGCTCTGGGCCTGGGCAGAGGATCGAGTCTTCCCCTCCCTCTGTTTTCCCTCCTGCCTCATCCACGCCTGCCGCAGTTCTGCCTTCAGCATCAAAAGCCAAGGAGGTGAAAGAGCTCAGGAAATTTCACCTCAAAATATGCCTCCTTGGTATTTTGAATTAAGGCCCTTAGAGACCAAAAAGCATAGGAAGGGGCTTTCCCTCTATCTACATAAACCAGACTGATCCATCAAAGGGGCGACCGACTCCTTCCTCTCCCTGTTACCTCAATATATTGCAGGAAAGAAGATCAAGAATGCAGCCAGACCTGGCCCAAATCATTTTAAACACAATACCAGTCTCTCGGGTTAATTTACAAGTCAATCTGTCTGCCCATCCATCTGTCCTCCCTATCCCATTTGTCAGCTGTAAACAGAATCACCTGTACTCCTCATTTTCCCCCCCTCCCCTCTAAAAGGCAGGTGTAAAAATATCTGGATCCCACTGGGATACTGAGTAATCACTCTGTGACTCTCCCCATGCACATGGTAAATAAACCTTTCTCTTATTCATCTGCCTTAATTGTGAGTTGATCTTTCAGTGAACTTTGAGGGGAATGGGCAAGTTTCCCATCATCCATACAGTGGTCACCACGGGGCCCGCTTGGCCAAAATCACCCCAGGAGCCTGGAGAACTGGGGTCTCATGGAAAATGTTGACTTTACATTTGGTGGCAGGACCCAAATGCACACCAGAGCTAAATGTGAGGTCCTATGCAGTCGAATACGAGATGCAGACAAATGAATACAACCTGTGCACTCTTAAAAACAATCAGGATACTACTATCAACAGAATGAAAAGGCAACACACAGAATGGGAGAATATATTTGCAAATCATGTATCTGATAATGGATTAATTATCCAAAATAGGTAAGGAATCCCTAAAACTCAACAACAACAAAAGACAATCCAATTAAAAAATGGGCAAAGAACTTGAACAGACTTTTCTCCAATGAAGATATACAAATGGCCAAAAGCACACAAAGGTGCTCAACTTCACTGATCATTAGGGAAATGCAAAGCAAAGCCACAGTGAGCTACTACTCCATACCTGTTTGGATGGCTATGATATATATTCTTTTCCAAAAACAGAATAATGACTATTGGAGAGGATGTGGAGAAATGGGAACTCTTGTGCATTCCTGGTGGGAATGTAAATGGTGTGGGCCTGATAAACAAACGGCATGGTGGGTCCTCAAAAAATGAACACGGAAGTAGGGTTTGATCCAGCAACTCCGTTCCTGGGTATGCTGCCAAAAGAATCGAAAGCAGGGACTTACCAATGTTTGTAGTGGCATCAATCACAATAGCACAAAAGGTGGAAGCAACTCAGATGTCCATCGATGTATGAATGAATAAGCAAAACGTGGTTTATACTTACAGTGGAATATTATCCAGCCTTAAAGAGGAAGGAAATTCTGACACAGGCTACAACTTGGATGCCTGATTCCACTTACATGAGGTCCCTAGAGGAGTACAATTCATAGAGACAGAAAGAGGAATGGGGGTTGCCAAGAGCTGGGGGAAGGGAATCGAGAGTTAGTGTTTAATGGGTGTGGAGTTTTAGTTTGGGAAGATGAAAAGAGTTCTGGATACAGATGGTGGTGATGGTTTCACAGCAATTTGAATGCGCTTAATGCCACCGAATGACACTGCACACTTAAAAATTGTCAAAATGGCTGGGTGAGGTGGCTCACGCCTGTAATCCCAGCACTTTGGGAGGCTGAGGCGGGAGGATCTCTTGAGGTCAGGAGTTTGAGACCAGCCTGAGCAAGAGCGAGACCCCGTCTCTACAAAAATAGAAAAATTAGCCCGGTGTGGTGGTGCGTGTCTGCAGTCCCAGCTACTCCGGAGGCTGAGGCAGGAGGATCCCTTGAGCCCAGGGGTTGGAGGTTGCAGTGAGCTATGATGACGCCACTGCATTCTAGCCTGGGCAGGTGAAAGAGTGAGACCTTTTCTCAAAAAAAAAAAAAAAAAGTCAAAATGGAAAATTTTATGTTGAGTCTACTTTACCATGATTTAAATAAAATTAAGGATGTGGCGTGGTGGTGATGAGCACCAGGCCCAGAGTCAAGTGGAAATGTGCGTCAGCCCTGGCTCCTCTGCGTGGCCGCAGTGTGATCGTGCTCAAGCTACTTAACCTCGGTGAGCTTGTCTCCTCTTGCGGAAAACATGGATAATAACAGTGTCTTCATTGTCCACTTGTCCTTTCAATACTTCAAAGGACTGCCATGAGAATTAAACACTGACCTTAATGATGGCAACTAACGCTTTCTAGAATTCGGTGTTCTCTATCTTAAGTCTCATTTCTGTTTCTGGGGGCCATAGTGACCCTTTTTGTTAGGGAAATTCCCCACGTGAAGAGCTCAAGAGGGAGACAAAGTGTGAAAACCCGCAAGATGAAGGGCTGGTCGCAGCAGGTACTCCCGGCCCCCAGCCCCAACCTCAGCATCATCGTGGGTGAGGGAATGGTGCTTTGGAACTGGGGCCCACCAGGGCACTGGGGCATCGGTGGGGTCCTCCCCAGGCCTGTGTTGGGCTCTGCTGGGCTGTGGTTGTGCCCAGGACTCCCAGTCGCTCCCTTTTCTGCTGAGTCAGCTGTTGTAAGTGTACAAACACCGCCTGCTGTCTACCCCAGGGGCTTCCCTCTTGCCTTCCTCCTTACTAGCAGGGCTCTGAGTGGTGTGGGTGGCCATTGATTCTCAGCCAGGTGGAGTGATGCCCGCTATAGTCCCAGCTACTCGGGAGGCTGAGGCAGGAAGGCTGATTGAGCCCAGGAGTTAGAGGAGGTCTACTGCGCAATGACCTTAATTGTGAATAGCAACTGCACTTGAAGATGCAAGCCTGAGCATCACAGCAAGACCCCAGCTTTAAAAAAATAACAAATACAGTTGGCCCTCGAACAATGCAGGAGTTAGGGGCGCCAACCCTCTGTGTAGTTGAAAATCTATGTATAACTTTTGACTCCTCCAAAACATAACTACTAATACCTTACTGTTGACTACAAGCCTAACTAATAACATAAATGGTTGATTAACACATATTTTGTGTTTTATGTGTTATATACTGTATTCTTACAATAAAGTAGGCTAGAGAAAAGAAGATGTTATTAAGAAAATCACAAGGAAGAGAAAGTATATTTACTATTCATTAAGTAGAAGTAGGTCATCATAAAGGCCTCATCCTCATCATCCTCACATTGGATTGCTGAGGAGGAGAGGAGGGGTTGGTCTTGCTGTCTCAAGGGCGGCAAAGGGGGAAGAAAATCTGCATGTAAGTGGACCCCCGCAGTTCAAACCTGTGTTGTTGGGGGATCAACTGTAGTCACCTTCCTGGATTCCTGCAGCTAAGAGTGGAAACCATTGTGTGGGGCTCCTGGAAAGCTTTTAAAACAGACAGACTGTGGTGGCTCCCATCTGTGACTTTTGCCCTTCTTCCTTCTTCCCTAGTCTTCCTGTCTGCCGGAAGAACTTGAACCCGAACCTGCAGGATGTCACATGCCAGCAGGGGTAGCCATCCAGAGTCATGAGGGATTTAGGGATGGAAAGAGCAAGGTCCCTGGGGCACCTGTTGTGACAGTTTTGTGTTTTGTAGATTTTTATGTAGAAAGACTGTTCAGGGGTTATTACATGTTAACAACTGATACTTAATTTATTAAAGCTACACTTCTAAAACCTACTTCTTTCCTGGGCTTGAAGTTTAGCTTACAAGTCATATGAGTCTAAGTATCACAAATTTGAACTCTTTTAATGCATCTTCACAGTGGGTTTGCACTTAGAATCCTCAGGAAGCTGAGGCAGGAGGATCGCTGGAGCCCAGGAGTTTGAGGCTGTTGTGAGTTATGACTGTGCCTCTGTACCCCAGCCTGGGCCACAGAGCGAGACATTTTGTCTAAAAAATTCAAAAATCAAAAATCTTTTAACATTTTAAACTGCATTTGTCAATGTAATACATTTGATTTCTTTTGAAGTACTTAATTGTTTAAATTAACAAAGAAAACCTCCCTGAGTATCAAATAACTCTGATAAACTTTTAAATATGTGGAACTTAATATTGTCTTGAATGTTAAAATGCAATAAACTTTGTAATATTTCAATTGGAAATCACAAGCCTACATCAATCTTTACCTACATGTTTTTATTAATTTAATTTAATTTAATTTAATTTTTTTTGAGACAGAGTCTCACTCTGTTGCCTGGGCTAGAGTGCCATGGCGTCAGCCTAGCTCACATCAACCCCAAACTCCTGGGCTCAAGCAATCCTTCTGCCTCAGCCTCCCGAGTAGCTGGGACTACAGGCATCTGCCACCATGCCCGGCTAATTTTTTCTATATATTTTTAGGTGTCCAGCTAATTTCTTTCTATTTTTAGTAGAGACAGGGTCTCGCTCTTGCTCAGGCTGGTCTCAAACTCCTGACCTCAAGTGATCCTCCCACCTCGGCCTCCCAGAGTGCTAGGATTACAGGCGTGAGCCACCATGCCTGGTCTACCTACATGTTTTAAAATAAGGTTACTGAGCGGGAACAGGGAGTTCCTAAAAATGGGCACAAATTTCTTTTTGGAGTGACAGAAATTTTCTAAAATAGATTGTGATGAGTTTGTACAATTCTTAATTTTCTAAAAATTATTGAAATGTATGTTTAAAACAAGAAAATTTTGTGATCTCAATAAAGCTGTTAAAAAAGAAAATGCATACATAAACATG
>CAUYSK010104418.1:0-28835 GCA_963575035.1 Avahi laniger
CGGGCTAGAGTGAGTGCCATGACATCATCTTAGCTCACAGCAACCTCAAACTCCTGAGCTCAAGCGATCCTCCTGCCTCAGCCTCCCGAGTAGCTGGGACTACAGGCATGCGTGGCATGCCCGGCTAGTTTTTTCTATATATTTTTAGTTGTCCAATTAATTTCTTCCTATTTTCAGTAGAGATGGGGTCTTGCTCTTGCTCAGGCTGGTCTCGAACTCCGGAGCTCAAACAATCCGCCCGCCTCGGCCTCCCAGAGAGCTAGGATTACAGGCGTGAGCCACAGTGCCCGGCCTGGAAACATTTATTTCTTGAAAGCTTTTGAGAAAACATGGATGGGGGTTAAAAAAAAAAAAAAGATGGGAGATTGACTTAAAATAACTTGACTGTTTTTAAAGCTGTCGATCCTTGATTTGGAATTTCTTCTCTAAACATATCAGCATTCAGACTGTGGAGATTAGTGATTGATGCCAGGAGATACAAGTGATTATGCAGATGACACACTCCTGGTTAGGCAGCTACATGCCAGCAAGTAGCTCTGTTGTCCAGCAGTTGCTTTTGTCAGCTTTGTTGATGTTTTAAAAATGTCAGGAACTTGCACTTAGAATGTAGATTTCTTTGCTTTTATATATATATATATATACACACACACACACACACACACACACTCGTCTGTAGAATCACTGTCCATTAGACTGGGTTCTAGAGCCAACAGAATCACCTTTAAATGATAGAGACGAAATATGTAAAATGTCACCTGGCTTGTTCTGTAGAAGCAGAACTTTTCAGTAAAATAGAAAAACGTATTCCAAATGTTCTAATTACTGATCTCTCATGACTAACACTGATTTCAGTGACTGTTTAACCTTTTTACCTTGCCTAGTTTAGTACCAAACATGTACATTTATTCTGTATTGGTAGGTTCTTTTACATAACTCAATGTGATACTAAATGGCTACCACCAGAGCACATATTTTGAGATAATCATAATACCAGATAGTTCTGCCAGGCTTTAGACTTGTGCAAATTGATTTCCAAGCATCTTTTCACTTCATACGACAGCCACATGAGAAAGTATGATATGCGACATTGTCTGCCTCTTACTCTGAGGCCACCTCTGTTATGCCCCGGGAGTTTGGATGAAGTGAGGCAGAACTTCAAGCCAGGCTGTAGGCCATTCCTCCTGCTGGAGGGAGAGAGAGTGCAGCTTCTTCTCTATTTCTTCTTTACTGTTCGATGTCATGAGCAGCAGAACTATGAACAAGGTTTAAGTCAACCCTTTAAATTCAGACAAAGAAAAGTCCATGTATCAATTAAGAATCTTTGCATTACAAGCAACCAAAATGTAACTCACATAGTGGTCTCAAAATCAAAGAAATATATTGGTTCCTATAATTATGAAGTCCTTAGATAGGATTGGATTCAGGGCTCAGTAATGAAATAATGAACATCACTCATCTCCTCTGCCTCTAGATTGGTTCCATGATCAGAGAAGATGTCTCCTCACTTACTCTACTCAAGTTTCAAAAAAGAAGTTCCATATTTTAAATATTAAGCAGTGCACAGTAGAAAGAATACAAGAATGTCAGGAAACCTGGACTCTATTCTCAGTTCACCACTCGTTATGTGAATTTCCTCTGTCAGAGTGGACAGAGAAATGAGTTAACTCCTGGAATTACATCTTTCCAGATTGAAATCTAGAGTGTGGGGTGTATATGTGTTGGCTGGGGTACATCCTGGCCCCCAAATGTCCAGAAAGGAGATTTTTCCTTTTGGGGCTCACATCTTTCACATGTCCACCCAAGAACAACTTGCAGGGGCTTGAGCAATGGAGAACTACCTGTGAGTTGACACCACCTAAACCACGGAACAAATGGCAGAGAGGACCACTTTAAATAGGGGGCTATTTATTGTAAAAGTAGCATGCACAGATTCTGGGTGGTCCTCTATCTGGCAAATATGTGGCATGCATAATTACATTGACTGATCCTCTGAAAATCAAACCTCTAATCTCAACCTTTTTAGTGCCAGGAGCTAATCCCCTTGGCTGTTCACGGAGCCGGAATTCATCTCTCTGCTTTCCTCTCATAAGGACTCCCCCGTCACAGGGTGCCCAAAGGGGAATTGGGCTATTCCAGATGGCTTTGATCCATGCCAGTACTCTTCATTATGTAAACTTTCCTTCTGACAGCTCAGGCAGAACATGTCACATCTTGAAAGAGGAGTTTTCATTAACTACTTTGCTTCTGCCAAATGGAATCAGTGTATCATGTGGCCCCTTGCCAGACGTCAGAGAGAGATGTTTCTTCTGTCTGCAGCACCAGCGTGGCTCCTACGTTCAAGCTGGAGTCTATTTTCCAAAGATCAATAGATTTTGCACCTCGTGGAGGAAGGCCTCTTGACCACTTGGACAGCAGAAGAACTGTATTGTCCTAGTAGTAGAACTGAGAATAGAATAGGTTTCCTGACCAGGAGTGTTGTGCTCTTTCTACTGCATGCTGCTGAATCTTTAAAATCCAAGATTTTTTTTTAAAATATGAATTAGGTAAGGTTTGATAAAGGGTGTACATTTGATACAGGAAAAAAAAAACCCCTGGTCATTATCTTAGCTTCCCCCCTTACCTCTCTGCCATATGTAGACAATTAGGACATTCTACTTATTTGAATTTTTAAGTACTTCTAAATATCTTTACTTTAAAAATATCTCCACTATTTAGGCCATAATAATCTTTCTCCCAGGCTACTATATAATATCTTAAGTGGATTCTCTGCTCACAGAAGACATAGGATGCTGTCTAATATAAAAATATCATTCTAGTAGTCTCTTTCTTAAAACTTACCTATGGCTTCCATAGCCTTTGCCTCAGTATTAACTCTTGAATGAGGTTTCCTCCACCACTTTTCTTGCCTACATCCTAGACCCGTTTTCCTTCACAGAACGGTGACCTTTTCTTCTTTAGAAGAGCCAGCCTTCCTCTTTTTCACCTCAAGACCTTTGTAGATGGTATTGCTCTTACTTGGAATATCATACTCCTTCCCATTGCCACTCCCTTAGATTTAGTAATGTTTACTTCATTGTAAAGGATGTCCTCAGCTTAGAGGTTTTCTTATTCTGGCAAATTGTCCCTCATTTCTCAATCTGGTTTAGGTACCTCTGCTATTTGCCTTCATAAAAATAGCAGACTATTCCTACTCACAGTGCTGTCTGTTTTATCAGCCTCTTTGCACACTTAAAGCACACATACACATACCACGCAAACACAAACCCCTCACTGTAAGCATTTTCTGGTTTTAGTAGCACTTAATGCAGACCCAAAAGTCATGGAGAAGGAGCACACACACACAGCAGAACAGGGAGCTTATCCTCTCACAGAGCCTGCTTTCTGTGTTCCCCTTCATGTCACTGTTGATGGTGAAGAGCCTTCTCCATAAAAACCCCAACTTCTAGCAAAGGCTATTATATTAATCTTGTGGTGTTTTTCTTTTATAATCAATTTTCCTTTAGCTTCTACATAAAAAGAAGTATTTCTCTTGGTGCCTGTGTACCATAAGCCCAATCCCCTTTTAACCTGAAACCACTGTTTGTTTCCTCTTTTGATTCATTCAAAGAGATATATAAGTGATAATTATTTGTAGAGTTCAAGTTCCAGGGATGGTGGTTCACATTTAAATAGAAAGTGACTGCTTAAAAAAATGTATCTAAATTCTGGTGGTAAAATTTCAGGAGACATCCTATGCACAGCTACAATGTTGGAGTGAACAGAGGTATTGAATCCCCTAGAATCTCACCTTTTAAGTTTCCAGCCAGGGTCCTAGAACCTCAGGGTTAGAAAGAAATTTTAATGCCGTATTTACGTTTCTGTGACTAGTTCTCTGAAAGTCTTTTTAAACCTCGATCATTTGTGTGCATGCACCTGTACCACCCTGATTTAAATCATTATCAGTTCTCTACTGGATCAAGTAAGTAACCTCTTAACTGGGTTCACTACTTTGACAATATACCCTTATTCTTCTATGGTTGATTCCCAACATATACTAGCTAGGATAATATTTTTAAAAAAACTAGTCATGTCATTCCTCTCGTTATGGGTAAAAGCCAACGTGCTCGGTTAGGGTGGCCCTGAGGCTTCCAGGAACTGTCCATATGCTTCCTGTGCTGATCTTTTACAGTCTCACCCATTCTACTCCGGCCACCCTGGTCTCCTTGTTCCCCACATATGTGAAGCTTTCTCCCTCTTCATGACATCTTCAGTGGCTGTCCTTGGCCAGGTACACTCCACTCTCCCACCCCATTTCTACTTGGTTGGCTCATTCTCTTCCAATCCCTCAGGTCTTGCCTCAAATCCTGTTCTCAATGAGGTCTTCCTTGACCACTCTATTTAAAATTATAGCTCTCACAGCACTTCTGATCACCTATCAGAGCTGCTTTTTCCGTAACTCTTGTCTAACCTACAGTATGATTTAGCTACTTACTAGATTTATACCTCCCATAGATAGAATTCAGTCTTTATGAAGACAAGATTGTCTTCAGTGACACATATCTAGTAGCTAGAACAGGTACTCAATAAATATTGATTGAATAAATGAATTGACTATTGCCCACTTTATCTTTCTGCAATCATCTATTAGATTTTTGAGAGTTTATAAAACTCTTTAGACCAAATTGTAAATTTCCAGTTAGTCCCAGCTAAGGATGTAAGTATTATTGTATATTCCAAATCATGCTTATAATTAACATTCCATTGTTTCATAAACACTTCACACAAAGATCTTGGCTACTTTGTAAATCCTCTTAAGAACCTTTGTTATTTGCCATCCTACCACCCGTTCTTTCTACCCCTTTATATTCTTGGTTCTGAGCATGGCCTTTTTTTTGTTTTTACTTCATCGATCAGTCTCATCTTCCCACCTTGCTTCGTATCATGTTCAGCTCTGTCTTTGTTGCTTTTCCTTAGATGACTTTTGAGAACAGACTTTTCTCTGCTTTCCGATATTTCCCCATTCATCTAGCAATACCAACTTTATAGCCCTAACCAGGAGGGTAAGAAAATTATATTTTTGACCATTCTAAGTAGATATCAGAATATATTACTAAATCTGATATATTTCACTCGTAGGAGGGACAGGTCATCATAAGAATAATGCATATTCAGAGCTCCTTTATTTTTATTGTATATGATTCCAAAAAATTTCTTACCGTCCCAAACCTTAGTTGTTTAAATCAACAACAATTAATGATTTTTCATGAATCTGTGGGTTTACTGGGTCTCAGCTGGTTGGTTCTGCTTCACATGGTGTGGGCTGAGGCCATTTAAGTGGCTGTAGGATGCAGGATGGGGCCGCGTTGTCTAAGACAGCCTCTCATCTTCCAGGGCCTCTCCTTCCTCCTGGCCTCTCACTATTTAGTGGTCTGTTGTGAGTTTCTTTAGTGCATAGAGGTTGGCTTTTTAGAGTATAAGTGGAACTGTCCGACCTCTTAAGGACCAGGCCCCAAACTGGCACAGCATCACTTCTGGAGCATTCTGTTGGTCAAAGCAAGTCACACGGCTGACCTAGATTCAAACAGATCCACCTAGTGATGGAAGGAATTGTTGGGAGTCATATTGTCAGGGTAAACTGTTGTAACTTTTTCTCAGAACTTAGAAGATCAGGAGCAGCAATGCAGAATGTGGGGCTAAAAGAAGGGACTCAGACAGTTGCTCAGACTTTGGCTAATCAAATAGTGTGTGTCAGAGTGAGTGGGTGGGTAGTGAGGGTTAAGAATATGTAGTTACATAAAACTCAAGATTTCTGGAAGTACTAGCATCTTGTGAGACATTTAATGTTAAAGCAGAAAGCATGGTCCCCAAGAGAATTAATGTGTCATGGTCTAGCATTGTAATTGATGGGCATGACTCTAAGTTATTAAGAAGGGACATTATCTAATTACATATATGCTCTGAGTAGATGAGAAAATATTTAAAGTATTGTAGAAATTTTACAGAAAAAATGGCTACTTCTTTTTTTTTAAGTTCTGGGATGACAGGGAAAATTTTAATTATTTGAAATTCCCTTACGGACAATAGTTTATTTCCTGTGCACATCAGAAAAAAAAAATGAGTCTCTAACTTTTTCAAAGGTTTTTTTTTTTTTTTTTAAGCACAGGACTGCACACACAGTAGGTGTTTGATAAATGCTTGCTGATAAAAATCAGGCCATGAGTGAAAACTAGAAGAATGTGGATGTTATCTTTCTATTCAAAGGCAAATTTCCTTTTCCACAAAGGTTAATCTTATAGTTTCTAAAAATATGAACAATAGACTTTTTCTTTTCATAGCAGTAATGGTATCTGAGTGGATTAATTACCTTTTTGTTCCCATTAGCTAGTGGCAGTTACGCAGGGCCCATAGCACAGAGCCGAAGCATTGGTATTAGTCATGTTTTGTTGTAGTTCATAGGGAAGAAAACTGGGTTAATGAGAGGACCTGGGGACTGAGCACCACAGCCCGTGGTGGAGCGTACTGAACAGGGAGGATTAGACAAGGAGTAGTAATAGGATGGGAAGGGAAAAAATGCATATTCTGAAAAATCAAGAGGTAATT
Organism: Avahi laniger; assembly: GCA_963575035.1. Lineage (NCBI taxonomy): Eukaryota > Metazoa > Chordata > Mammalia > Primates > Indriidae > Avahi > Avahi laniger. The sequence goes on from CAUYSK010104418.1 coordinate 6,580, forward strand.
AAGCAATTGCCAAAGAACTAGATAGGAGGTAAAACTAGAAAGTTTCTGCAAAAGGAAACCAATCAACGAAATGCAAACTCCACCTATGGAATGGGGGAAAATATTTACAAACATATATCTGATAAAGGGGTTAATATCCAAAATGTATAAGGAACACCTACTATTCTATAGGAAAAAAAAAAAACCCAAATAATTAAAAAATGGACCAAAGAACTTAGTAGATTTTTCTCCAGAGGAGATATACAAATGGACAACAGGTATATGAAAAGGTGTTCAATGTCACAAATCATCAGAGAAATACAAATCAAATCTGTAATGAGATATCACCTCATACCTGTTAGGATGGCTGTTAATAAAAAATGTTTTGTGAGGAGGTAGAGATAAGGGAACCAAAGGGAACCCTCTATGCTGTTGGTAAGAATGTAAATTAGTGCAGCCACTATGAAAAGCAGTATGGAGGTTCCTGAAAAATTAAAAATAGACCTACCTGCCATGTGATCCATCAATCCTACTTTTGGAATATATCCCAAAGAATTGAAATCAAGATCTTGAACTTGATATCTGCACTCTAATGTTCATTAGAGTACATTCATAGAGCAGCATTCTTCACAATAACCACAACCTGGAGGCAATCTAAATGTCCACTGGTGGTTGAATGGATAAAGAAAATGTGTCATATACATACAGTAGAATATTATTCAGTCTCATAAAAAGGAAATCCTGCCATTTGTGACAACATCGATGGACCTGGAAGACATCCTGTTAAGTAAAATAAGACAGACACAGGACAGATACTACATGATACCATTTATATGAGGAATATAAAATAGATTCATAGAAACAGAGTAGAGTGGCGGTTGCCAAGGGCTGGAAATGTGGGGGAAATGGGGAGGTATTAAAAGGTACCAAGTTTCAGTTATGCAAAATCAGTACTAGAGATCTACTATACAGCATAGTGCCCATAGTTAGCAATACTGTATTGAGTAACTTTAACATATTAAGTGTTCTTAAGATGCACACAAAAAAGTAGGAGAGGAGCAAATTTGGGGGGATGATGGATAAGTGTATGGTATAGATTGTGGTGATGGTTTCACAGGTGTGTACTTATCTCCAGACTCATCAAGTTATATGCATTTAACTACGTGCATCTTTTTTTTATGTCAATTACACTTCAATAAAGTGCTTATTTAAAAAAGGTGAATTCTCACAGGAGGACAGTTAATGTTGGAGAATGTGACTCAGCCTCTGATTGCTGCTCCGCTCGGCCATTAAGGAGCACTAGGGATTCAGTTGGCATTTAAACCACTGTCTATGTCTATGAAATCTGCATTTTTCTCAGAATGAGCCCCAGAAGTCTCCATAACCTGACTGCCATCTCATACAAACATTGCACGCTCAATGTTCATGATACTTGGTTCTTCAGCCTCTGCTTGAACACATCTAATGACATGGAGCTCACTCAAATGCATTGTTGGGTTTTGGTTAGTTAATGCAGTTTCTGAAATCAGAAAGACTTTCTTGAATTGTGAGATTCATAATTTACCAAGTGCTTGCCCTTGAGTACATGACAGCTTCTTCTAAACGGCAGGCTTCAAAATAGTGGGTGGGTGGGTGGGGAGAGATACTATTTACATCATGAGGCTGATAGGGGATTAAATGAGATAATGCAAGTAAAGCACTTAACAGAGTGGCCCATATTCATCCCTCTGTGATTGCTATTTTTCAATTCAGTCTTAAAAGTATTCAACATTATCTTTGCATTGAAATAGCACGCTTGAAAGTATTTTGTATCCTTAGATCCTTTGCAATAGTTCTGTGTAGAAATCATCATTGTTTCTAGTCTTCTGATAAGACAATGGCCCAAGTTCTGTCCTAGTCTTTGAATACATTCTTGTAGACAAAAAATGAAATTTTATCTTGGTAACAAGGTTTGCTAGGCAAGCTAGTCTGGGATAAGATAGTGTGTGTATCACCCTTTCTTTTGTCCTCTTAACCCTCCCTCTTCATGGCATCTCCATTCTTGGGTGTCAAGGAATTGTATGATTTTTCTCAAAATCTTTACTTACTAAAGAAATGACTCTGACATCAGTCATCTGCACCTTGGACTGATGACTTTTGAGTTCTCTCTCCTGGGGGTTTTATGTTTTAAGTTTGAGTCTGAGGACATTAAGACTTTTTCCACCTAAATGAGTTCCAGGCATCAGGGAACAGGTGCAAATAGAGTCTGGTATCATTAAAGTTCACAATATGTAGGCAGCTATTTTCTACCTGCATAGGCTGAGATTCCTTTTCTTGGGTATCTGGAAGCCAGGGGTCATTCAGTAGTTATAATTTTATTAGGGAAGGAGCTGGAATGTGTAGGCATAAATGAATTTTCATGGAATGTGGGAAGGTCATAGAATAGAGGACTATTAAGGCTGGAAAGGAATTATTGTAGTCTAATCTTATTCTCCCATAAGGGATATTATGGTGGGAGTTTAATCTGAAGTCCAGAGGTGAAATACACTGTGCTTAAAGTCAGAGAGAGTGAATGTCAATCTATGCTAGAATCTGGGACTCCTAGCCAAGGAGCTAAGGATTCCTGATCTGCAATTTAGCATCATTGATTAAAAACCCTAACTTCCCTTTGGAATGGCTTAGACTCACTGAGCCAGTGAATAGTGTGTTTGTCTCTTCTTTTACAACTGATTTCTAAAGATTTAGTCTCATTCCCTCCAAGGGTGCTCCTGCATGTACACACAGGTATGGTGTTTTTCATAAAACACACTGAAAGTGAGAGAGCCCCCAACCCTGCTCAGCACCGGGAAGCTACTTGGAGCTGGACACTGGCCAAGGACATGTCACTCTCTGTTTTTGTGTTCAGGCTGTTCTGCTTTCAGCACAAAAGCTAAAGGCAGTGGAAATGTGGATGCATTTGGAGATTCATTTCACATAATCAAAGCAAGGCTGGAGTCAACAACCTGAATTTAATTACGATTCTGACAGCTGGGAGGCAATTAATGCTTCTCTCACTCCCCCTTCCTCTGCTCCAGCTTCAAAGTGTCATTTCTGTGTTTCCCTCTCTGTCGTACTAATTGGAAACATGTTGTAGGGTGAAAGGTGACCAATGTGAAGCTAGAACAGTGTCACCAAAGCCTCTTTGATAGCAGAGAGAGCTCACGGTTGGAGGAGGCTGATCCCTAGCACAAGGAGCATCTGCTTCTGACACAGGGAAGAAGAGCTGAGCGTGGCGCTGGCCCCAAGGCTTGGCTGTGTCTCTGCCACCCACCTACTCCATGATGTGAGCAAGACACATGATCTCTCCGTTCATGTTTCCATGTCTGAGAGTCAAGGACTCCCAACTTTTCTGTTGCCTAGTTGTATGAGAGGATACAATGAAGGTGACTTTGCTCAGAATAGTAAAACCATTCCTTCAAATACAGACATAAACTGAGTGTGGACACGCAGGACCCAGAAATCTGAGAACACAGACTTCTTAAAACAGTATATTTAAATGTGGGGAGAAAGTTTGGACACACTGTTCTTTCCTGGCAAATTGTCCCCTTCACTGCATGACACCTCCCTAGCTGCAGTGGCAAGCTCCCCTTCAACCCTGGGGCCAGCCATGTGACCACAGTGAAGAAAGATAGGTTCCAAAACCCAAGATCAAGGGCAAGAGGCCCAGAGTTACTTTCTTTGTAGGTCCCTTCAATGTGGTATTGTTCATCCTAGGTACCAGTTTTGCTAGATATTTGCTTTAATCATTAGAAAAGGTTTAATGCCTTTGGAGTTCAGGATAGGGGAGATGAATCACTCTAGGAGAGCTGTGGAGGCAAAGTGACTTTTCCAAGTTACTGGCTAGTTAGTTCTTAAAATGCGGTTTTAATGCAAACTTTCTAGATCCCAATAGGAATTTTAAATTGATAATTAAGCTCCTCCATAATTTCTTTCTCCTATTTAAAGATGATTATGGCTCCAAATCTCATTACATTAACTGAATAACTCTGCATCTATAAACTACTTGTAGAAGCAAAAATAATAATTCAGTTTAAATACATCCTCCTTTTCTCTAAGTGCTTTTGATCCATCTGGGCTGCATTTTTTTTACCCAAACCAGAATGCTGTATTGTTTTTTTTCCTGAAATTGGCACTTTCTTTCTGGAAAACTACAGAGTCCAACCATAGATGAGATGTTCTCTGCTTGTGTCATTGTGGTTATGACTTTTCATAGTGCCAGACATAGCAAGATGTGTGAGACAGAAAAGATGTAATGTGAGGAATAAATCAGCAGTCCCCCTATAATTTTGCTGTTCAATGACCATGTGACCTTTGAGAGTTCCTTCCCCTCTCTAAATTTCTGGTTCCTCACTTGAAAACTTGAGAACCTAATAGGAAAATGTGGCCAATGGGAGGTCTGCAGGCTGGATCTTCCTCTTCAGCCTGCTTTGTTGGGTCTGCATACAAAGAAAATATGCTTTGAAAAATTAGGAGATGTTACATAAATTCCAGAGTTTTGACTTCTCTTGGAACATCTGCAGATGTGGGAAAAACTGTGTCAACATTCCTGCGTAAAAACAATTGGCCAGTTCTGAGTTGCAGCTGTTTTCTCAGGACAGGGCATTGCTGGCTCCTTGGATTATCATGGTCCCTGCGACCAAATCAGTTCACTCATATGTTATCTGCCTGGCCCATGAATGAGTGATGCATGGAATAGGGGATTCTCAGCTTCCTTTTAACTCTGTTTCCAGGATTTGGTAACTGTCTCTTTGTCAACATAAAAGTGTCCTACTTCTAAAGCTAAGAAGGAGTGTGAGGCTAACTGCCCGTCTATGATGGTCCTGACTCTGCCAGTCATTGTGACCTAGAAGATTTTACTTCTGTGCCCTGACTGCATATGGGAGCACTTTATCAAGGGCAGTGTCCAAAATGATTTGGATGTGACATACTTTGAGCTAAGTTAATCAATTTTGGGGTTATCATTTGTTGCCTGAGAGCCATTATAGTTGGATCTACTCAAAATAATAGTAATAGTAATAATTATTGCCTATAGTATTAAAGGACTAATAATGTTTTTCAGTATTAACTGCTAACATTTGTTGACCCAATTATGAATCAATTACCTTAGCGATGGCATGATGATGTCAGTGTCAGGGTGGCAGGCATCCTCACGTGATCCTCCCAAATGACTTAGCACAACATCTAAACATGTTCCCTTGTTGAACCAAAAGAAGAAAAAAATGTGATGATTTGGAATGTGCCAAACCTTTCAAAAGAACAAGAAAGTACAATGTGAAATGAAAGTCACAGTTCTATTCTGCAATAGTGTGAAAATCACATTTTTTTCTCTAGATAAAAATGAAAAGCAGAGGTACAAGGAGTAGCGGTTTATGGAGAAGCTCTCCGTTGCTATCTCTGAATGGTTATCACCCTTGACTACCTGAAACACACCTGCCAGTCGCTTGGCTGGGCACTTTACTTTTTGATTCTTTTAATCTCACCACAAACCTACAAATTAATTTTATAATATCCATTAAACAGAGGAGAGTGTAGAGACTCAAAGATTAAATGACTTGCACAGGTCATAGAGCTCAAATGTGGATCATCCCGACGTTGGAACCCAAAGTTCCTACTCCTGATGACAACCCGTCCCGCCACTACTGCAAGTCAAAAGGTTTGACTTCATGGTGTTTTGGAGCCGTTCCAACACAGACCGTCTGTGATCAAGGGCGGCAGAACGGCATAGTGGTAATGATAGCATGCCTTCTTGCCCTATCTTCCATGCCTACAGGAAGAGTTAAATATGAACCTGGCACTCTTCTTTGCAATCAGTAAACTTAGGCCGCAGTCATGATTAACATATATCCCCCGTACTCACTAAGTAACAAACACCATAAGGGCAAAGACTGCATCTGTTTTTCTCATAGATATTCGCCATGTCCATGTTGAGAAAAATTCTTGACAAATAATAGGTAATCAGTAAATATTTGTTGAATATATGTATGTTCCTATGATGAATGAAAGATTTGGTAAAATGGAAGATAGTCCATGTCTAAAAGGAGGAATGTACGCTTTTGGAATTTTCACTTTGTCAAACAAGCTTCCTACTGAAAGTTATTGCAATTGCCATGTGAGCAGGGGAAAAACCACTTTGTAAATCAGCACCGTCAATCATACCAAATGTCCTTCGTTGAGCCCTGTTTCCAAGGCTCCCTGGGTGCTGCTTTTATTGTGGACATATGCCTGTGGCCCCTTATGACCCCATGGGGGCAGTGCGTGTTTACTCCAGCTGGGAGTTGAAGTCGTTGGGAACAATACCATCTGACGGTTGGTTTTTGTGTGGTCTTATTCTTCAGAGATGTCTTCATGGTGCTTACAAATGTGGAAGAAGATTGCTTTCTAACTACGTGCATGGCAAACAAATTGTGTTCCTTTTATTGTTGAATATTTGAATAAAATAGGATAAGAATCAGGTTCAGTACTTTAGGAGGGCTGACAGTGACACAACCCTATGGGGCAGGAAGGTGGTGAATGGCTTGCCTTACCTATTTTACAACTTTTCCTTCCAGTCTTCCTGGAGTGAAATCCATCTAGACCTGAAAGGCTAGGTCACACTTTATTCCATGGTTAGCATATAAGCAGCACTTGACTTTGGGAGTTGTGATTTCCATTATTTTTCAAATAGAAACAGACTAGAATCTCAGGAGAGTAATGGGACCTCAGTCTTACTTCCTGGTCCTGTGGCAGCTCTTCTGACGGCAGATACCAAAATGCTCAGTGGCGGTTCCTGTGTGCTGCCAAGGACCATCACGTGGATTTCTGCAGCATGGCGGCGAAGGGCTGGCCACCCATTTGGGAGTTAAAACTTTGTCACCTTGGAATTATTTCTACTCATTCCACAAGAATAATATTTTCACCTGTGGGGCAAATTGTTTTACAAATTTACTTTCATAGGCAATATTTTAAAGTGATGCTACGTACTAATCTTGGGATGAGAGAAATTAGGCCTGATGGTGCACATGAGAAATTGCTGTCTATGGCTGTTAAAGCCTATTCGGTTTAACTTCTCTGCCATCTCTCCATAGAGGTCTCTGTTTGTTTCTGAGTTTTGCTGCAAAGTGTTTTTACTTTCATATTCTGGCCATTTGCTGGTCTTCTGGAAACCCAGCCATATGGGAGTCAATCAGGGCCACCATACTGTGCAATTGCAAAGGTACCTTTCTTATTGCCTTCGGGGTCAATGCCACCGCTTGGAGCACAGCTCCATCTGAAAGTAACTGTACTCGAAGGGAACTGAAGGATGAAACTCTAGCTCAGGAGTTACTTTGCAAGATCCAGTCAAATACATCTCAATCTGGGGCCCAGAAAAATGTTCACTTTAATGAGCTTTTCAGATGATTCTGATACAAGGCATCAGTGGGTCACTCGTTGGGAAAAATTATCTTTCCTAGAACGTCTTTCAAAGAAACAGAAATAAAAGCAGCAGACTGGACAAGTTCACTAGTAGTTATTTAGTACTAATTTGGCTTCAATCAGTCACTGAGCTAGGCATGTGTCTCCCTGTTAATTTAACTTGATTGAATTTCACCCAATTATCTCTGTCCAGCTTTCAGGAGAGGAACCAAAATCCCACTCAATTTGAAATAACTCTCATAATCCAGAGGTCTCAACATTCAAAAAGCCAGTAATAGCCACTTGGGCACCAAAAATGTAGCTGGCCACTGGGGATATTATAGAGACTGACTATATGCTCATCTGTGGGACTCAACTTTAGCTCCGTTTGTTGCCTAAGTGGATTTTTCAAGTAAAGCTAAAAAAATTTTTATGGGGAATTTTTTTGGTTTGTAAAAAAAAAATACCAGCAAAAAGTATAAATGCATAAAAAATTATAATGTGGGATAAGGAAAACCCCTCTGTAGACCAGATCTAGACCATGGTTTGCTAGTTTGCAATCCTGATCTAATCCTTGACAGCCATTGTTGATTTTGAGATCAAAGAGACCTATGATTACGGTAAAGTAGTAGAAAGGGTACAAAATATGTGGTCAGAGGACTTGATTTTAGTTTCAATTCTGCAATACACTAGCTAGGAGGCCTTGAGCAGTTCACCTTACCTCTCCGAGTATGAATATTTTATCTGAAAAGAAAAATGGGATTAATACTACCTTCTTCATAGGATTATTGCAAGGCTAAAATAAAATACTACGTGTCGGTATTTTCCATACTTCAGTAATTCACAAACAACCTTCACAATTTTTCCCACAACCAGGTAATACCTCTACTATTATATACTTAATATTATTCTTTCTACTCATGATTTTTAAGATCTGAAATATCTATTTTGCCCACAAAGCAACAACATCTGTAGAAGTATGAGTTCAAGCTAGCTATATATTTTTGCCTATCATATGATAAATATGAAACAATTTCAAAATAATTTGGTTATATGCCATTTTACACTTCTTCAATGCTTTCATAAGATTAACACACTTGTAAACTAAAACAGCAAATGAGTGAGTATAATAGCTTCAGCAGTAACTTTACAGTAAATGTTGATCATTACTTTTAATGAGGTAAAAATAGATTTTATATTTATGAAGTAGCTATTAAACTAGGAGCTCTTAGTTTAATTTTTTTTCTCATCTTGAACTTGGGGCTTACAATTCCTCTTCCATCTTCTTTTACAAAACAACACAGGATCTGTAGGACCCTATAACCCAGGATGTATCTATATCATGGCTTTCATTTAATATTGATTTGCATATTAATAAACACTTCAATTTTTTTAGCATCTCATTTTAGTGGTAAGTCAATGAACGGTCATATCTTAAAATATATTTTTGTGTTACGTGGTTGGTGGGCCTTTAATATTCTGAGACCGAAGTTAGATGGTGAGGGAGATAAGTTACTACATGCAGTTCCTAAGGTTGACTCTGTGGTCATTCAACAAAAACACACTGAGCATATAGACTAGATAATTGGAATATAGCAGAGAACAAAATAAGTGTTAGTCTTCCTGAAGCTTCAGACAGGTAGGGAAAAACAGGTAACAGAAAATAACATGTACTATATCAGGTGGTGATAAATGCTATGAATAAAAATAGGTGGGAAGAGACAGTGATAATAAGACTGGTCACTTTTTCGGAAGTGTTAATCTGGGAGAGACTCTTACTAAGTTACTACTGTTTTATTAGAGGCTGAATAAAGTGAGAAAGGAAGCCATGATGTTACCTGGAAGAAGAGTAGTCCAGCAAAAGAAAGATTAGGTATAAAGACCTCGAGGGAGGGTGCTGGGAGTGCTTGTGGAACAATAAAGAAGCCAGCATTGCTGGAGAAGATGAAGTAAGAAGGAGAGGAGAACGCAATGGGTCAGAGCACATCCTAGGCTGTTTTCTTCCTCCCTCTCTTCTTTTCTTTTTTCCTCTTTTCCTTTTCTTTTTTTTTTTTTTTTTCTCTGAGCAGGAAATCTTTGGGGGATTTGAGCAAGGGAGTGACGTGATCTGATACGATCTGGAACCATCTCTGTAGCATTTGTGTGGAAAAGAGACTTTAGGGGGATAAGTGTTTAAAAGACCAGTTCAGAGACCCTTGTAACTCTGTAGGAGAGATGGTGAATGATGACTTGGACTAAAGCGAGGGCCTTAGAAGTAGGAAAATGTGGTCAGATTTTGGACACATTTCAAAAGTAGAACAGATAGTATCTTATGAAATGGATTCAGGGATAAGAGAGAAAGGGTCAAAGATAATTGCAAGATTTTCAGAAATGAGAAGAACATCAGGAAGAATAATGTTTTGATTTACTGAAATTTTCACCTTTGCCAAATTTTTCATGCTGTTTCAACATGCAGGGCTGCTTTCACAGGGCACCCTGATATAACTTCTTTAGATGGAAAAGGCCAGTTAAAATTCATGCCTCCTTATGCAAATGCACATGCTTTCCGCCAGTGACCACTGACCACTTTTGTTCCAGTAGCAAAAAACATCAATTAAAGAGCTCAAAATAAACAGGAAATAGTGCTTACTTTTGACCGTTGTTTTCTTTACTTGGTTCTTGCGGTAATGATGTGTATTCTGTGCCCACAAAGACGAACATTTCCCAAAAAGGTTCAACATCAAGTAAAGTAATTCAACTTGAGTTGTTTCTCTTTCTTTCCCATTTTTTATTTCCATAAACCTTATCTTTCACTGTTGCCTGGACATCAGGACCCTTTCTTCTTTTTCTTCTTCTAAATACTATGTTCCTTCACGTTTTAAATATTATTAACAAGCTTACTAATATGTTCCCAACAACCCCGAGTTGGTTGTATTACCCTTTTTTTTTTTTCAGTTGAGGAAACCGAAGTTCAGAGACTTTACTTGAATTAAGCTCACAAATCTCAGAAATGGTGATGCTGAGATTTGGAGCTGGGAGTGTCTGAGTCACAGTGCCAGCTCTTAAATGCTACACTCTACTGCTTCACTATTCTGCTTTTTCTATATCTCATCAGCAATAATAACTTTGCTCCCACCCACCCTACTGATTCCATTAGCTTCCCAGTAGCTTCCACTAAGATGTTATCTTAAAGAAAAAGTGGTGTTTCTGGAGTGGGAGACCTGCCTCTACTATGAAGCCTTCCTTGAATGCCTCAGCATGTCTATGAATTTCATTTCTTCCTGGAATACTGCAATATTTATATATTCTCATTGGACTACCTAAAATATCCCCTCCTTTGTGAAGCCTTCGATGACTATCCCCATCAGTTTCTCTCTCCTTCCTCCTTCCTTGGTACTTACTCATTTCCATTATGCCACCTGTCAGAGCCCATCTCTGGTAGTACTAGCACTGGTAGTACTGTTTGTCCTTAGCGTCTGCCCTCCTACTAGATGTAAGCTCCTTAAGGCTGGAGCCATCTTTTTTGTATTTTTCATAGTCCAGCATTAGTACTTAATATACTTTGAGCATAAAAATGATATGTTTCCTCCATGTGCTTCCTGGTGTCTAGAATATAGCTAGCTATAAAGTGAGCATTGAATATAACTTGAATAAACAAAGGGAAAAGAGAGAATTTCTATTTCTCACATTTCCTTCTAAAGAAAAAAAAAAATGGATGATCAGCTTCTCTGGCCTGTGTGGACTGACGAATTTCCCATCATATGAAAGGTTTATATGTTTGTTAAATGAATTTCTCTAGGATGTTACACAAAGCTTGCTGAGGTTTAGTTTTGTCTTTCATACAGCAAAGGCCAAGTCAGCAGGGAGATTCCTGCCCACCCACCCCAGCCTACTCCAAACTTCGTGTAATTTTTATTAGCCGCCTCCTTGCTAGCCAAACCAGTATCAAGCTTACACAAAAATTCAGCCCTCTGGCATGTGATGAATAAAATAACTCCTTGGCCAGACTGTACTTGTGGCAGGGAGAGGATTCGAAAGATATCCGGCTGTCCATATACACAGATTTCCTTGGTGGGGCCTCCTTTCATTTCAGTGCCCACTGTTAATTAGCCCTATGCCATTTGCTCACCTGGTGAGTCTCTGCAGTGGGAGGCAGCAAGGCAGGATGACAAAAATACCAGACTTGAAATCAGGAGATCTGCTTTAATATTTACTAACTTTGCCACCTCTCTGAATGTTTCTGCTACTGCAAAATAGGAATTAAAAAAATCACTTCAATAAAAAAATTACTTCAAGACAACATGTTACTGATATAAAAGTAGACACACAGACCAATGGAAGAGAATAGAGAACCAAGAAATAAAACCATATAGCTATGAGCAACTGATTTTCAACAAAGCGGACAAAAACACACACTGGGGAAAAGATGCCCTATTCAATAAATGGTACTGGAAGAATTGGATAGCCACATGCAGAAGAATGAAACAGGATCCCTTTCTCTTATATACAAAAATTAACTCAAGATGGATTAAAGCCTGGTGCTATGGCTCATGCCTATAGTCCTAATTACTCAAGAGTCTGAGGCGGAAGGATTGCTTGAGCCCAGGAGTTTGAGCTTACAGTTAGCTATGATTATGCCACTGTGTTCCAGCCTGGGTGACAGAGGGAGACCCTGTCTCAAAAAAAAACAAAAAGTAATTTGCTTAAAATATACCAACATAGTTGGTAACTCGTGAAGCTGAGATTTGAACCCCGACAGTCCAACTCCAAAAGGCTAATGCTTATTGGATATGAAAATATTGGCCACGGGTGCCATGTAATACTGCCAAAAGAAAACATAATGGAGTTATCTTGCTTAAATAATTGTGGAATTTCATATTAATAATCTGTCTTTTTAATTGGAGAGCTAGAGAAGATATAATTTATCTTCATAAGTGAGGAAACTGAGGGTTAGAGGCCAAAAATTACTTGATCAAGAAACTGCCATTTAACAGAATTCTAGAATTTTTGGAGCTCATAATCTTAAATCTGTCATTTTATAAAAGGGATTTTTGCAGGGAGAGGGCATTTATATTCAGTGTTATATGTGGATCTAGTAATAATATCAGGGCTAAAACAATGTCTTTTAACCACATTCATGAACACATTGACTTGGTGTTAAAGCATTATCTGTAGTTAAATATCACATGACATTAATTTATCTGCACAATTTCGGAATGACTAACAAAACTAATCTACTTTAACTTTTCGATTGCATGCAGATAAGGTGCTAGGTCATTTCCTGGAGTAAATCCATGCTGCTATTTCCACTGTGGGCACCTTTAGATTGAATTAAAGGCACATATTTGAGGATTTACCAAGTTCTTTGTTAATACCTTAAATGAGAAAGAAGTACAACACAAATGGACCTTTTACAAGGATGCTTGAAACAAATAGAGGCCAGTGGAGAAACCGATTCCTTCCTTACAGCTAGAGACACTAGAGGAGGGCAGAGTCTCGTTGATCTTTCTGGGTCCGACAATCTTGGAAGTGACTGAGAATACCAAGTCTTTGTGTTCTGACGATGGGATGCCAACATTCATCTGTAGCACAAAACTGTAATTTCTGGGATTATTTCTCTCCCTATTTAAACAAATTAGTATCAGAACACTTTCAGCAAAAGCCTAACCAACAATTCTGTCTTCATCTAAAATTCTATACCGTGCCAATGATGGTTTCAAGATCTATTTTTTCTATTTCTTTCTCCCAGCAGTGACACCCTAATAATGATGATACTTTAAAAAAAAAAAGTAATAATGACTCATAAAAAGCTCTCAGTCACTAGACAAAAAACAAGATGCCAAGTTTGAGGCTCTCTTGAGATTTGGCAGAAATTATTTTTTTGTCATTGACTCATGTGTTTCATCAAAGAGCTTTGCTGTATAGCTTGGCAGTGGCTCAGGGAGAAGTCTAATGCGCATGAAATGTGGATGCTGAATCTGAAAATGCCACTGTATCTCTTAGTGGAAGAGAAAAATATATACTCAGGATTGTGACAAATGTTAGACAAAGGATGCATAATAATACTGGGGAGGACTTGTAGACAGGCTATTGTGGATGAAGAAGTGGAGCTGTCCATGGTACTGGACAAAACCCAAGATTCTGTGCAAAGCCATCTGGAATATTTAGGCCTTCACAATGGGGGCAATCAGACTTCCTCTAAGAGGGCTGATTGCTAGTCTTGTTAACAGGAAGGAGTTAGTGATAAATGTATTTAATCACAGCCTGACAATAACTTTTAGTAAATAAGGACTTAAGGATGGAAAAACATTTTAGATGTGAATCAAGTGTTCTATAGTGTTAGAAAAGTTTTGTGCCTTGCTTCTTCCTTCCTAATCTCGCAATTCAGGCTGCTTGCTTTTTTTCTATCCAAAGTCTGCCTTTTTCTATGTAATAAAATCCTGTGAATAATTGATCCTGAAGTCTGTAGAGTACAGGCATGTTGAATCTATTATAGTGTAGGTGACTGTGGTTAGTATGTTTGGGCAAGAATAGGTAGCTGCTTATGTGTAAGTATTTTAATGAATAAAAGTTCATTTATCAGCATTATCATCTTTGCTGATTTAGAATATTTAAGGCATAATTCTAAATTATGGTGGAGTTAAAAAGCAATAAGGCACAATCCCTGATGTCAGATTACAAGATAATATAAAGTATAACAAGTGACGTATTACCTAATACACCTTCATTATAAGGTGGAATTAACCCTTTACTTTGGGTTAATTAATCCCTATACTCAAAGGTACAGGTGGTATAATAGGAATGTTAGAAAGGGAGGTAGAGAATGAATGCATTTGATAGAAAAACAAAATGGTTAGATTGAGAAGATGATATTTGACAAGTAGACAAGATTTAAAGCATCAATAGCGGGTCATGTAAAGCATCATTTTGCCTATCTAGGAATCTAGTTTTCTAATTTAACTGTAAAATCCTTCACAGGGACTATGGTATAAAGTACTAAAGGATTTAATTAAGAGACACAAACTCGTTGTTTCAATGTTGTACAACTAGTATGGGTGTTTTGTCTGAGAATTTTGTTACATATACTTTTATAGGTCTTTAAGGGCAATGAAATGAGATAATGTTTTGCTTGGTAACAAGACAAGTGCTTAATACACATATTTTTTTATTCAGCAAGAATTGTTGTAACTTTATTAACCTTCAGGCATGTCAATTTATGACTTCTGGCCTAAATACTAATGAGTTTATCAGATTTATTTCTTCTGCAGTTATGGAAAATATGGGCAGAATGGGGAATGGGATGCTTTGTGGAAATGAGTGAGGACATATTAACGTAATTGGTTACAGAATGGAGGAAATCAGACCCCCTTCTATAGAAGTCATTAGCTCCTTTTTAACAGATAGAGAACTAAAGTCTAAAGATATAATTAGAATCATATAATCAGGCTATGGCTAAACTTAAAGCTTGGTCAGTAGACTCTCCACCCATTGTTTTTCTTATACCCTAGTAGAAGCTGGGTTTAAAGACAAGTGCTTTCAAAATTCAAATGTTCACCTAGAGCTCATCCTGACAGGTTGGTCTACAGAGAAATTTCAATCTTAGGGACAAAATTGATACTGATATTGATCATGATGACCACTTGAACCTAGCAAGTTATAGAAAAACTGTGATTCGAATCAGTGAAAGAAGATACAGATTAAAATATATTAACATGTTCACAGATTTCTAGGTTAGTTTAGTGAGATACTAGGCAGTATATTTCAATTATTCTGATAATATCTGATGTTGAAATATATTACGTAGAAATATATTTTTATTATTTTGTTCTGAGAGAGAAGAGCATCCTCAGTACCTCCCTGTCATTTGTGTTTTGTCCTCTGACTAGCAATGTCTTTACTGTTTATACATTTTGAAGCAGAAATTTATAATGCTTAAGAGCATTTGGTTATAGGGGAGAATGTTGACATTAGAGATGATTAATTGAGTTAATTGACACAAATTTATTGTGACTGCAGGTCAGTGTGCTGACATCAATTCTCTCAAGCAAAATTACTTTATCAAAACACAAATCAGTGAAGAGAAATTCCTTATTTTCTTTACCTTGAAGAAGTCATTCCTGGATCTTCTGATGTAGAATGCTGAATATTTCTGAGAGTAATTCTTGTAGGAAAATAAGGTTTGGATAGCTTCATGAGTTGTGGAAAACAAATCCCGACAAAGAATATCTGATGTTCTGGCTACAAATAAGATATTGCCCTTTTGTAAGACTGTAATGTTCAGAGTGGAATAAATCATGCTTAGTTTGAGGTTTATAGCACTTTAGTGTATTCATATAATACTTCATGTCAGTAGTTCCCAAATTTTAGAATGCATCAGAATAACCAAGAAGGCTTGTTAAATGGATATTGCTAGCCACTCCTTCCCAGTGTTTCTGATTCAGTAAGTCTGGAATGGGACATAAGAATTTGCATTTCTAGTAAGTTCCCAGGTTATGCTAATGCTGCTGACCCAAGGGCTATACTTTGAGAAATTGTTCTTACACTGTACTTTAAAAATTCCTTTTACATTAATCATCAAGTTCATTTTTCAGATAAGCTTCATGAACTGGGAAAGGCTGGCATAATCTCATGTATATTGTGCATGGTAAAAAGAAGATGCTGAAATTAGTTTGCCAAATTTCATATGGTAAATCAGTGTTAAAGTGCATACTGGAATCTATCTTCTAGCCCTTAGTGTTAGCTTTAATGATACAAATTTTCTTTTAAATAAGGTCAATGTGATGAGGCTGAGAAATAGGATGTGAGAAGACCTTTATTGGCAAATAGACAAAATATAAATTAAGCATAAACTCCATTGCCCAGCATTCAATATCTTCATAACCTGTCCCCAGTCTTTTTGGTCCATCTTCAAATTACCTCTATTCTAGACTACAAACAAACTGGACCTTCCTCAAATGAGGCAGATGATTTTCCACCTTCAAAAAGGAAAATGTCTAAACTATTCTCTCCATCTCTTTTCGATAAAATTGTACTTCTCAGTATTCAGTTAATATGCTACCTCTTCCTTCAAACTTCCTGTTGTGTTTTCTAGCCTTACTCCCTTCTTCACCCAGTAATAGTTATATAAATAGTCATTAAATAAATGAACAAAAGAACAGCATTGTTGGGGGAAGTCTGTGGATCTTTGTTTTGGGGTGAGGTACCCAGGTAAGTGGGGGAGGCTAGTAGTAGGTTTCCTTCCATATTCAATATTCCTTTGCTTGTTGTTTATTTTCTATTTTGGGTTTAATTTTTAAGAGAACATATAAAATTTTTTGTGTGTATAGTTCTGTGAACCTATGTGTAGATTCGTGTAATCACTGTCAAAATCAATACGGAACAGTTCTATGGCTTTGTAAAATTCCTTCATATTATCTTTGTACTCCACCCTCCTCCCTAAATTCCTAATCCTTGACAGCCACTGATCTGTTCTGTCACTATAATTTTGTCTTTATAAGAATGACATACACGTGAAATTGTGTAGAATATAAGCTTTTGAGATTGGCTTTCCATGTTTAGCATTATGTTTTTGAGAATCATCTAATTTCAGTATATCTATAGTTTTGTATTGTTTTGTTTGCTTGTCTTTTTTTTTTTTTGGTGGAATAGTAGTCCATTTTATGAATTAACCATAGCTTATCGATTCTCATATTGAAGGACATTTGGGTTTTTCCATTCTTTGGTGATTGTGAGTAGAACTCCTATAGATATTTGTATACAGATTTTTATGTGAACGTAACTTTTCATTTCTCTAGGGTAAATACCCAGGAGTGGAATTGCTAGGGCATATGGTGAGTGTATATTTATCTTAATGAAAAGAGCAAACCTGGAGGGGCCAAGATGTCAGAATAGAAGCACCCTGCATATTCTGCTGTCAAGGAGGGGATAGAAAGTGTAGAGTATTCACCTTTGGACTGATCATCTAGGACAGAACATTGAGAATCAATAGAGAGGTGACAGGCTCCCCAAATGAAGGAGAGAGGAGTGGGGTGACCCACGCCACAAGACTGGAGGTTCATGGGGAAGTTATCCACACATGGGGAAGGGACAGAGGAGAGAATCTCGGGGTTCCACACTTCCCCTGTGGACACTGCAATCAGAGCTGTGGGAGAACCCCTCCACTGCAGCAGGCTGCTGGACTGACACAGAAGACTGTACAGCAGTGTTGCTCCAGAGAGAAGGCACAGTGGGGTCCCACTGGTTCTCAAACCCTGGACACTGTGGCTGGCACTATTTTGAGGACCCAGCTCCAGAGTACTGTGTCTACCTAGGGGTCAGATCCATTAATGCTGCCTCCCCATGGCTCTTGCCAGGCTTGGCAGGTAATGAGGCTGGGCACTCTTGCACACCCTGTGAATGGGTGCCATGCAGCCCCATTGCCACCAGGGGACCCAGGCAGAGTGGGCTCCCATGGACCTGGTGCTTGCTGCCACTACATGAGAAACCTTGTCCAGCCGTAGCTGCTGCTGGACCCAGATGGAGAAAGCACCACAGACCCAGGCATCTACCACTGCTATTTGGGTGGTACAACCATCACTGCTGTTGCTTGAGTAATACCTCCACCGAGGGACCTGAGCAGGGTAAACACCTGCATTGTTGTGCACCTAATCCCTGCTGCTGCTGATAAAGCCAGGGTTGGAGGTTGGGGGGTGAGTGCTCATGGTGCTACTCACTGATGAACACCACCACTGTCAGGCCTGGATGGGGGAAGGCTCATGGCACATGTGCCCACTGCCCTTAACAGCCACAGGGGAATGGGGAGATGCAGGAAAGAAGCAGAATTAAAGGTTTACAGTGCATCTGCCCCTTTCCTGCCTGCTCAGTCTTCCAGAGTCAGACTCAAGCACACCATCCAGGGATATCTCCCTCTCCCCCTCTCCCCCTCTTCCCCTCTTCCCCCTCCTCCCCTCCTCCTCCGCCTTCACCGAACAACCAATTTTCCATCAGGGGGAAATAAGTGTACCACAAAGTGATCTTTCTTAAGCTGAGAGAATATGTTTCAGATGGGAAGGAACCAGCATAAGAACTATGGCAACATGAAAAAACAGGCTGTTTTGACACACCAAAGGATCACGATGGTTTTCCTGCAAGACTCCAGTGAAAAGGAAATTGTTGAAATGTCAGGTATGAAATCCAGAGTATGGGTAGCAAGTAAGATCAGTAGGATTAACAAGAAAGTTGAAAACCAACACAAGGAAACAAACAAAATTCAGAACATGAATGAAAAATTCATTCAGAAGATAGATATTATAAAGAAAAATATAATAGAGCTTCTAGAAATGAGTCATTCAGGGAATTTCAAAAAACAGTAGACTGTTTTAACAACACTGGACCAAGCAGAAGAAAGAATTTCAGAGCTTGAAGAAAAGGATTTCGAATTAACCCAGTCAAAAGTGTGGAAGAAAAGAATGAAAATCTGAGGTTTTGGTTATCCTGCTCTGCCTTGTATTCTTGCAAAAGGGCCAGAGTCCAGGGAAAAACAGCAGAAGAATAGAAAACAAAATGAATCAGTCTTGGGGCCACAGTTCCTCTAACCACAGAGGAAGGTTCCCCTCCTCCAGAGTTTTGGATTCTCTGGCTGCTGTTACTGCCATTGCTGCCACTGCTACCACATTGGGGGCGAGGGAACGAAAGGGAGAATGGGTGAGAGAGGGGAAAAAAATTGGACCTTTCTATTCTCCTTTCACACTCCTCGAGTCTCATCTAGATGTCCTCTGCTGGATCTCTTTCTGTCCTTGTTGGTACTCAACAAGTTTGTGTTAGATTCAGGCACAGGCATATTGGAGGAAGAGCATGAGTGTGGAAATTTCACTACCCATTTGGTGGTCCTTGAAATTCTGGTTTTCTTCCTCAGTCTGCCTGCTACTGTTTACTTGCTAGAGTTTTCAATAGCTGCTGCATGTGTTTTGTACAGCTGTTCTAGCTGCAGTCGGTGGGACAGCCAGAGTGGCATGTGATTACTCTATCTGACTTGGAACCCAAATCTCCCCATAGTAATATGATCTTCCTTTCTTGAGACAGATATATTATTTTTAAACTTTATGGCCATTTATATATGAGTCAGTTTCATCACTGATTGAGCATCTGTGTGATAGTAGGATACAGTGTCTTACCCAGATTCACATGACCCACAGTATTTAGGACAATGCTGTATACATCATTCATTTTTCTCATAAATTATTGACTCATTAACTAAGTTTACTTTCTGGATCATTTCCATTAAATCAGTCTTGGAAAAATCTGGATGGTTTGAATGTAATTAAGAATAAAATAACCATTATGCTTTCATCTCTTTACCATGAAATCAAGCAAAAAATCCACACCTAAGACAAATCCTGTTCTATTGAAAAGAGAGAAACTTTTTGTTAGAGGGCATTAAATGTCCTTAAAAACAACGTTCAGAATTGATTTCCTGAGGAGAAACTGCTAAAATGCCTACCTTAGGGCCCTTTTGTCCTTAGATTCAATGTAAGTGTTTTAACCTAAGGATTCAGTCTTAAACAGATTCTGTTGGTAGATCAATAATCAATGAACTAGACTGAGCAACTTCAAAAGTACCTTTATTAATTCAGTCACACTTATTTATCAAATATTTACCCCAAGCTCCTACACTATGCAAAGCTCCTATAAGGGAATGTGGATACAAAAATGAATGAATCAGCTACTTCCTTCTAAGAACTTCACAAAGATCTTCTGCAAAGGGCCAGATATTAAATATTTTAGGCTTTTTAGATCATTTGGTCTCTGTAACAACCACTCAACTCTGCTGTGTGCACGTAGAGAATATATATAGACAATATGAATATGAATGAGCATGGCTGTCTTACAATAAACTTTACTTAAACAGGTGGCAGATTGGATTTGGCTCGTTGATACAGTTTGCCAATGCCTTCTCCAAAATCGGATTGTGATGAAGGAAAATGAAGATACAGAATAACAGATTATAACACCTAAGAACATTTAGTGGCTACTATGGCACATAAAATGAGTTATCTAACTTAGTTCGGCAACAGTGATGCTTAGAGAAGTCTTCCTGGAGGAGATGATATCTGAGATGAGTTCTGAAATAAAGGTGAGATTGGACGATGAATTATCTGAAAGGGAAGGGTCAAGAGGGCATTTCCTTAGGAGGAAATAACATGAGCAGAGGTCCAGAGGTATATGTAGAGAATTACACATAGATTTGGGTATTTGAAAGGTTAAAGGAAAAGACCAAGAATGAGTTTTTCTCAGCAGGTGTGGTGTTCAAGTGAGAGATGAGGTTGGAAAAGTGAACCAATAGGGACCTAGTGAAGGGTCATAGGCAGGGCATCAATGCATTCAGGTTTTCAGTTTATATAATAGCTTTGGGGGCTGTGTAGAAGGATTAGAAGGAAACAATATTAGAGGCCATGGCATCATTAGGAGGCTATCCAGAAGAGGAACAATATCCAGAAGTAGGGCAGCAGTGGAAGGCAAAGAAGATGGAGGAGTCATGTTCAAGAAGTGTGTGAAAGCCAAGATCAGTGGGGCATAATTATCGATTAGATGAATGAATATATTGTATATAAGGTGAGAGGAAGAAGAAAGCCTGGGGTGACTTCAAGATTTGCAGCTTGTAAAGTACCACCAAATGACATCAAGAATATTGGTAGGAAAAAGCAATTTAGAGGAGAGAATGTGAATTTAGAGACAAGTTGTATTTTGGACAGCTGTGGGGGATCCAGATGAAGTTGTTCAGGCTACAATTGAATATAGGTTAACCAAAAGATCAAAAAAGAAATATGAATATATACAAGAGAGAGCAGTTTCTGGAGGAAATATTATGTTACTTTCAAAGACTGAAGGAATGAGGGTTAGGATTGGTATAGATACAGGTAGGTTTATGGCTGGGGATAGGGAAAGAAGTTGATGGAAATCACTCGGTGGCCTCAATTTTTTGATGGAATAGAGTCAGAGAGAAGGACTGAGTACAGGGCTTAAACAGAGTGGTAAAAGTTTGCAGAATTCTCATGAAGAATGGGCAAGTGAACTGATCAGAAAAAGCATGAGACTCATAAGTACCTTCAGCTCCTGAAATTGTGAAGACTCTAATTTTTAAGGTGACATGAATTTTTCCAGTGATGCTGGGTCACTGGGTCAGAGGAGCAGAGAGAGAAGATTGTAGAATCAAGGCAAGACCATGGGCTTACTAATTGGGTGTGGTACTCAGCTGGGGTGAAAGTCATGGGGAGAGAGCAAGAAAGGAATGTGCCACAATTCTTGAGCACTTTGTCATTTCTTTTATGGACTCCTGGGTTCTCTCCTGCTTTGGTATCTTAATGATAGGGAATTTTATCCTGCGACAGAAGATAACCTCCAGATTCTAGATGTTTCTTTTTTTATATATGTAGTATTATTTTTTATTTCTCCATATTGCAGGGGTACAAATGTTTAGGTTACAGATATTGCCATTGCCCCCCACCCCTCAAGTCAGAGTTTCAAGCCTGTCCATCCCAGAGACTGTGTGCACCGCATATGTTAGGTGTGAATATACTCATCCCCTCCTCTCCCTCCCACCTGCCGGACACCTGATGAATGTTACTACTACATGTGTACTTAAGTGTTGATCAGTTAATACCAATTTGATGGTGAGTAACTTGTGGTACTTGTTTTTCCATTCTTGTGATACTTCACTTAGTAGAATGGGTCCCAGTCCTATCCAGGATAATACAAGAGGTGCTAGATCGCCATTGTTTTTTGTGGCTGAATAGAACTCCATGGTATACATATACCACATTTTATTAATCCACTCACGTATTGATGGGCACTTGGGTTGTTTCCACATCTTTGCCACACGTTTCTTAGAAATTATTGTTCATGCTCTAGAGTAAATATCTCTAGGATCAGTA
>CAUYSK010104419.1:0-15344 GCA_963575035.1 Avahi laniger
GGGAGGAGGGAGGAGGGGACGGGTATATGTGTACACAAAGAGTGCAATGTGCACCACGCAATGGGATGGACATATTTGAAACCTGGACTGAGGGGGGGAGGGGGGGCAAGGGCAACACATGTAACTTAAACATCTGTACCCTCATATTATGCTGAAATAAAAAAAAAAAAAAGAAAAAAAAAAGAAAAAGAAATGTAAAGTATAGACATTAAAATAACAACTCAAATATAGTTACATATTAAAAAACCAAAGTGTGATTCATTTTTGGAGAATTATTGAAGCCTAATAAAAGATGATAATATTTGATCTTGACTTTTAAATACATTTTCTGTTGAGTGATGCAGTGGTAATTGCATTTGATACATATTGAAGAGATTGTTATCCTTTACCTGGTAAAATATTTTCATAAAAATAATAGTAGTTTTTGGTAGATAAATGTTTAAATTATCATTATGAAAAATAATAAAAGATAATTATAATGAATAACAATGTTACTGTCATTATTTAAGGTAATTATCTTAAGGTAATTCTATCGGTAAATGTAATGGAAGAGAAATAGAAGGAGGTACAAGAAAGTAATATTATGCAAAACAATGAGCCAAAAGAAGTAACCTATGACAGAAGGAGCAAAAGCAAATTTAAATGGAATATTAATTCTAAAGGTTACTCTTAGAAGATATATTAAAGGTCATTAACTATGAAATGTCCTATTTCAAATTAAAAGTGTAGTTTATTATATCTCAAACAAGAAGTGGTACAATTAATCAAAGTGTGCGCCTAAACTGTCAACACAGTTTTACCATCTTAACGGTAGGTTGTTTATGTGAGCAGCAAAGACGCCTAGAAAGCGAGTGGAGATGAAATAGCAAAATGCCTTTTCCACAGCTTGTTGAGAATTGAATATTTTTCCTTGCAAGTAGTGGTCCAAAGCCTGGAAGAAGTGCTAGTCAGTTGATGCAAGTTCTAGTGAATACGGTGGATGACAGAAAATTTCCAAGTCCAGCCTCTGTAGTTTGAACAGCATTGTTTGGGTGACATGTGGTTTAGCATTGCCTTACAAGAGGATTGGCCTGTCTCTATTGACCGATCTCGGCTGCTTAATCTCAAGCATCTTCATCATTTCATTCAATTGCTTGGCATTAGACATCCACTGTAATCAAGTGACCAGAATTCATAATGCTGAGGTGGATAATACCAACACTGAGCCACCAAACAGACTCCAATAGCATATTTTGATGACTGTTCAGTTTTGTACTGAATTTCAGCACTTCGTCTTTATCTAACCATTGTACAGAATGCTTGCAATTGTTAAAAAGAATCCATTTTTCATCATACATAATGTGATGTAGAAATGGTTCGCATTTATGTAGTGACAGCAAAGAAAGGCAAGCTTCGAGATGGTTTCTCTTCTGACGCTCATTTAATTCATGTGGAAACACTCTATCCAGCTTCTTTACCTTGTTGATTTGTTTGAAATGGTACAATACTGTAGGAATAGTAACATCAAACTTTGCTGCTAATTCATGTGTAGGTTGAGATGGATTCACTTCCACTACAGCTTTCAGCCCATCATTATTCACCTTGGTCTCAGGTTGCCCATGTGGCTAGATTTCAAGATTAAAATCACCAGAATGGAACTTTTCAAACCACTGGTGTACTGTGCATTGATTAGGTACATCCTTTCCAAACTCTTCATTGATATTTCGAGTTGTCTAAGTTGCATCGGTTCCATGATGGAACTCATATTCTAAAATAACACGAATTTTTTACGGATCCGTGGTTTCACAAAAAATGCTTTTAAAAAATGTGAAAGATAAACACAAAGCAAAGCATGCCTTTTAAAGACTGAGGATGTACCTTCACAATAAAAATAAATCAAGAAATGTCAAAGCAAAATGTCAGAGATATCAATTGTCAAATTTAGTACTTAAGAATATGGGATATTTCATACTTAATAACCTAAATCATGTAACTATCAAAATTGGGATATGGGGAGAAGGGAGGTAATAGATGTGGGAGCTAAATCCTCATGTATTAATGTGAAATCAGGAAACAATATCCAAGTTGATAAATCAAGAAATAGAAGTATTACACATACTGTTTAGATTTGTGCAAAAACTCACAATAGAAACTATTAAGAACAGTTGACCTTGGAAATGGGATTGAGTAAGAGACTGCTGCATTTTATATTAATCTTTTTTTGCTCTTTTCATTTCAATATAACTTTCCAAAAATTTTATATATATACATATGATTTTTAAAATTTTCCACTTGAAAAACTTTAATATTTCTAATTTTAAAGTTAATGAACATAAGTATAAAGAAAAAACAGAGAGAAAACATGATTAATGAAACTGCTGAATTTTCACAAACAAAAATAAAAATTGGAACATTAGCTAACTGTATTGATGGTGGAAGCCACACATACACACTAAAACTGTTTCTATTGATTTTCATTTAGCATTTTGAGAGAATAGTTTCAAGGTAAAGTCATAAATTTACTGCAATACACAAATATGTACATTCAGCATTTCTCACATAGATATATTAAATATTTTGAAAATAACTTTAAAGTCTAAATGAAAAGCTCAGAAAATATATTGAAACAGGATCCACATCTATCAACTCTCACAAAAATCATGATTGATAACTCATGATTGATAACAAATTTAGATCTAAGGAAGATAGATCATAATAATACTAGAAGAAAATGTTGGAAAAATTCTTATAGACATAAGCTTAGTCAAAGAATTTATGAAGAAGTCTTCAAAAGCAATCATAACAACAAAAATAAATAAATAAATGGGACCTGATCAAATTAAAAAGCTTCTGCACAGCCAAAGAAATTATCAGAATGGGAGAAAATATTTACGTGCTATATATCCAATAAAGGGCTGATAACTAGAATCTATATAGAACTCAGGAAAATCAGCAAGAAAAAAATCAAACCCCTTTAAAAGGTGGGCAAAGGACATGAACAGAAACTTTTCAAAAGAAGACAGACTAATAGCCAAGAAACATATAAAAAATGCTCAACATCTCTTAGAGAAATGCAAATCAAAACCACAATGAGGTATCACCTAACTCCGATGAGATTGGCCTCTATCAAAAAATCACAAAACAAAAAATGTTGGTGAGGATGTGGAAAGACAGGAACACTCTTACGCTGCTGGTGGGACTGCAAATTAGTGCAACCTCTGTGGAAAAGAATTTGAAGATACCTCATAGAGCTAAAAATAGAAATACCAGTCCATCCAGCAATAGCACTGCTAGGCATCTGCCCCAAAGAGCACGAAACATTCTACTATAAAGATATCTGCACTTGAATGTTTATGGCAGCACAATTCACTATTGCAAGAATGTGGAAACAACCCAAGTGCCCTTCAACCCATGAGTGGATTACTAAAATTTGGTATATATTTACAATGGAATATTACTCAATCATAAGAAACATCAGTGATCTATCACCTCTTATGCTTTCCTGGATTAAACTTAGGCCCATTATCCAAAGTGAGGCACCAGAAGAGCAGAAGAACGGGATCCATTTGTACTCGCCATCAAATTGGTACTAACTGATCAACACCAGGGTGAACACATGGCAGAAATACTCTCTAAGGATTAGGGGGACGGGGTGGGGGGCAAATCTACAACTAAAGGACACAGGGAGCACTAAAGGGAGGGAAGGGCATGCCTTTAACCTGCATTTGGGTGAGGCGAAGACATAAAGTTTAACTAGAATGTTTTTACCCTCACAATACCTTGGAATAATAATAAAAAAAAAATGCTCGACATCTCTAATCATCAGGGAAATGCAAATCAAAACCATAATGAGATATCAGTTATCTCCAGTGAGACTGGCCTTTATCAAAAAGTCCCCAAACAACAAATGTTGACGTGGATGCGGAGAGACAGGAACACTCACACACTGCTGGTGGGACTGCAAACTAGTACAACCTCTGTGGAAAGTTATATGAAGATACCTCAAAGAGTTACAAGTAGAACTACCATATGATCCAGCAATACCATTACTGGACATCTACCTAAAGGAAAAAAAGACATTCTGTAAAAAAGACACCTGCACTCGAATGTTTATAGCAGCACAATTCACAATTGCGAAGACGTGGAAACAACCCAAGTGTCCATCAATCCATGAGTGGATTAATAAAATGTGGTATATGTATACCATGGAGTACTACTCAGCCACATAAAAACATGGTGAACTAGCACTCCTGTGTTTCCTGGGTAAACACATTCTACTAAGTGAAGCATCACAAGAATGGAAAAACAAACACCACACGTACTCACCATTAAATTGGTACTAATTGATCAGCACTAATGTGCACATATGGGAAGTACTATTCATAGGGTGTTGGGCAGGTGGGAGGGGGGAGAACAGGATAGGCAAATCCACACCTAACAGATGTGGTGTGTGCCGTCTGGGATGGGCACGCTTGTCAGGTGGTACCAAGGCAATTTATGTAACAAAGAGTTGGTACACCTCTAATACTATGAAATAAAATAAATAAATAAAGTAGCTCCAGACATTAAAAAATTATATATATACTTTCTAGTGTAACTCATAACTTGTGCTAAATTAATGCAGAAATTTCTTATACTTTAATCTTTGCTTATTTGTGATTTGTATTCATTGCAAAAGGGAATAATTGTAAACAAATGACATGCAGGTTATACAAAGGTTTGGGGAAAGAAAATGTATGAAATACATATGCATGTAAGTAGAATTAAATCTTCCTTAAAGAAAAAATATTAGGTAGCACTAGCCCTCAGCAGTAGTAATTTATACTCAGCAATTTGTTAATTCCTTACCGACTTGATTTTTTGTTGGACAAAATTGGTACTTTAAACCTTTAAATTAATTCTTATTTAATAAATTTAGAAGGAAGAGCACATCAATATATTGTGATATCAAATAGGAAGGAGCAGCTTTTAAATAGATTTTATTGTATTAATGAAATCTACATCATGAAGGTATTATTCAGTTCAGTAAGCATTTTTTTTGAGGATGAAACTTCATCAAAAATTTTTCCTGTCTTTCAGGCATAGCTAGCTAATATGCTAGAAATATTCATATTCTCAGGATTTCTTGTATAAGTTGGCTTTCTTCCTACTAATGAAATAACTAGGCTATTTGCCACCTCTTTCCTTGATAAGGGAATTTATTAGCAGAAGCACAGGACAAAAAAATAGTCATTTCTCACCACTAAGCTTTGAGTTTAGAAAGCCTAGGTTTCTTGAAAGGAAGTAAAACAATCATGACACAGACAGTATGTTTGAAAAATAATAAGAAGCAAATTTAAACTACTGCACTCTTCTCTTTCTGCCATCCAAATTAAGGGGGAAAAGAAAGAATTATCCCAAATATGGGAGGAGCAAGGTGTTTTTGAAGAACAGGAAATGCAAGCTTAGAAGCTGGTATGAAACAAATGAAAAAAGTTCTGCTTCTTGTCCCTTATCCCAACGAAATCCAAAGGTAAGGGACTTGAGATGGATTTTGAGGAATTAACAATGATCATTAATTTCATACACATATTTTAGATTTGTTACTCTATTTGATAATATAGCTCGCCCCCCAAAAATTGATTGATATAACTTAAGTCCTTAAATCTCATCGTAGTTTTGTCATATTTCAAAGCATCCTCCAAGGATACATGATAAATGATCGATAGCTCTGATCATCATTGGAAAGTATCTTATAGTTGTTAAGAAGTCAGTGTTAAATGATACTAATGCTGTACTTGGTGTTCTTTGTGTGGAAAAGGTGATGATGAAAAGATAGAAATTTTATAATTAATAAATACCTAGATTTTTATTATAGGATCATTAAACTTTAAGTTATAAAATGAGAGTTCATGATTTTCAATTAGAGGGTCTTGCAAATATTTCCTTCTTCTGTAAGTTTATTGAAAAGAAAATAACTACACATTAATTTCAAACAATTTTAAGATTCCATTTGTACAAAGGACACTTCAGGAAAACCGATACTAATTTTTGATTCTCAAGCGCTTGAAAGATTGCATCTCTTCTAGAACCTAGGAGAGCAAGACAGGCAAGAGAATGAACAGTGGGGCAGTACCAAAGCACTAATTCGGAAAGGTTAAAAATCAAGTTCTGCTCTATGGTTTCAGCTGGTGTCTGGATGTCCTAGCTTGTTATAAACTCAGGTCTGAGACGTGGAGTGTTCTTCATCTCCTCTAATAATATCTAATTTAATCAGGTTCCAGGCTCCCTGAGTCTGCAACTTCTGTGCTTAAGAATAGTGATTCTACAATTATTATTCTTGTGGCTTATTGCAGGCCCTCCTACTCACTAACTTCTCTGAAAGGTTGTAATTGAAATTAAACCACAGACTCTAATTCCTCATTTCTTTTGTATATCATAAACTTTTGTTTACCGGTGCTTCTGAGAGATAGAAATTTGACTCTAAGGACAGACATTGGAGAGACTGAACATCTACAGGGAGAAACTATCACAAAGAGTTCCTGCCACACTTCCTGACCTGGCTGAGCATTTTTGACATTGGTATGCTTGTCCAGAGACTTCAGGGACTGCCTGATTGAGCCGGTATGGATGGAAAGATGTCGGAATCATTTTCCAATTCAATGTGACCATTCTACTATTGTCCCATTCAATCCTGTGTAACCATCCCTGTATGTTCTCATATTTTTTCACCTAAGCAGAGATAAGTTTCTTCTTGGAAAAAAAATCATTTGGAAATTTTAAATTCTTTTAAAAAGTCAGCCAATAGTTTCTTTTCAGCTTGAACTGATGCACAGTTGCTTAGTCCTGGTAAAAAAATACTATAACATGGTTTTGGCTGTAAAAGTCATAGGATTGCCCACATCCTATGTGCAATCTTTAATGACGGGGGTCTTGAATCTAAGTGATTTACTATTTCTACAGCAAATTTCATGTTTGAACCCCAATGGATACCACATAGAAAGATACAAATGACCTATAATTTATAAAATCTTTTCAATAATAGTCTGTAATTAAAGACTAGAATATATATATGTATGTATATATATATATATATATATATATATATATATATATATATATATAAAGAGAGAGAGAGAGAGACAGAGTGTTAAATCACTGCACTCCACAAAACCGTGTTTGGTGCCAAATGGTATTGATGACGGCAGAAGGCAAAATAGCTAATCTAATTTAGCTACTTCAGCAGCCTTTGATCTAATATTAAACAAGGTGATGACACACCATGATAAGAACATCAGCACAGCATTTGGCTGACTTTCTAGCATATAAGGCAGCCAGGACCACTTTAGACCTAAGTATTTCAGAAATAATAGTGTTATTTTTGTTTTTATGTTTGGTATGAGACTGGGATACTTGCCAGATAACAATGCATCCTCCTACAAGAAAACATCTCTGAGACGTGTGTCACTCCTTCAGTGGGTGGATGTGACAAAAAATTTTCACTTTACAATTTTTATTTGTATTGTGGAAGAAGAGTGGACATCAAGAAATCAATTAATTCCTTAAAGGTAATAAAGAAACACATCCTGCAGCAGTCAACTCTAGATTTAATCAGTCTGGACAGAATGGCAGCCAACAGAATATGTTACATTCTGGTTTTGTCAGACTTGCAGAGTTTGGTTTCAAAAAATAAAGTGAAATTATCAAGATGGGAAGACATTTTAGAAAAAAGGAAGAATATACTGGAATTGCCTGACTACTCATTGTCAAGGTGGAGGAGTCACTTCCTGAAGATTGGTTTTCTTGTGAGTCAGCTTATAATGACAGGGGAAAGAAATTGCTTGCATTCAATTTCTCCTTTGAACTTATTTTTCTCCATCATCGGTAAAATCTCGGCCAGAATTTATTGCAACTTAGACCAATGTCAAGGACAATTCTGAAATTAACCATTTACGAACTCCATATGCAATTTATATTTGAGAAAAAAGCAAGCCAACTATTAGATTAAATGAAAGATCTCTTATGATTCAGCTTGAAGATCATGAACAATTTATGTTTTACCAAATATTATTATAAAATGACTTTATATTATTATTCAGGATTGCTATGTTTACTATAAAATTACAAATATTACTAAGAGATATTAAATTGGTAATCTTTTTTTGTGTTTTTTCTCCCTTTTGAATTTAGTACACATCTTTGCTGCTTAGAAATCAAAATGCAAATATATTAAAGTCAAATCACCAGAGCCATCATTTTAATTTCAAATACTTACAGAATCATTTTTTAACTTGTCATGCACATTAGTCTTAGCATCAACCTCTTCTAATGTGAAAATAAAATGTTGAGTTTACTTCCATGCTGTGTTAAAAATTACTTTGTACCAGGAAAACATGCAGACATGTTAAAATTATCAAAAAAGATTCAGAAACTGAAAATTTCTCACCAAAATATTGTCTTAATTCCTCCTCTTACTAAGCTTTGTTTTTGCCATTGATGACTGGTTTTCAGTGCTTCTCTTTTTTTTTCTTTTTTTTTTTTTTTTTTGTGGTGTTCATTTTAATGTGTCTCTTTCATGGACTTTAGGTTGCTACTTTCTTCAAAAGTCCCCAGGAGTATGTACACACTGCAAGGTCCTGACATGAGTGCTATGTTCTCTGTCTTCTTGCAATTCTCCTTCAGCCTGTCTCCTCTGATCTCCATAGGGCCGAAGCCTAGCTAATGTCTGCTGAGTCTGTCTGGTCACGAAGAATTCACGAATAATTGCCATAATAAAAAGTGGAAATTCATAGTTTCTCTATTGTCCTTTCTCTCTAGCCAGGCATCAGCAGCACCTCCGTATTGTTTTCCAACTTTGGAATCCTTTGGGTAGGTCAGAAGAACACACCACTTGTTATATTTATATATACAGTCATGCCTCGCTTAACAATGGGGATACATTCTGAGAAGTGCATCATTAAGTGATTTTTTCCTCATTGTACAAACATTCATAGAGTTTACTTACACAAACCTAGAAGGTATATGTATTTTCATTTATGTATATATATATATTTTTTTTTATATAGAAAATCAAATGACTCAGCACCATTACTGAATTACAATCATTTCTCCTACTTGATCTGCATTGATAATATCAAGTGTCATATAGCGGGTTTCTACATGTGCTCCATTCAAATCTTTAGGGACCACAGTGATAATATGCCACCTGCACTAACGGAAACATCATTATGCAGTACACGACTTCCAGAATTTAAGTATTAAGCTCTTGCAAACATTTTATAATCATGCTCTCCTTCTGTGGCCACACAGGCGGGAATCATCAGATTTCAGATGAAATATTTCTCTATCCGTCTTCTACTTTCCTTCAGTCTCTCAACAACTAGGCTTTGGAAGGATCATTCCTCTCTTTCTCCATGAGGAAATTCTATAGTATTCCCCACAAAATCAAAAATGCAGTAATTTTTACTTAACTTTTTTTTCAAATATCTAATTTTTTGCCTACATAGGTTGGATTAGATCATATGAGAAACTTCCCAATTCCACTGGAGAGAGTATCTCACTTAATTTGGAAGGAGGAGAAATTTAGTATCTTTTCTTCTTTTCCATTTATGCTCTAGCTAAAATTTTGAATTAACATAAAAAGTCTCAATCAAAATTATTTTATACATCGATGGAATAAGAAGTTTCACTTTGAATTACTATTCAACCATTTATTATAATTTAGCTACAGTATTATCAATTATCAATGATAATTTAGCCAATTTATTAAACTTTACAATGTGTTTAGTGTAATACTAGGTTTAGCGGAAAAGTACAACATGAAGACTCTCCATTTAGAGGGTCAATATTTATATACGTAATTCTACAATTATAGAAAAAAACAAAAAAAAGAAAAAATTATTGCTGCAGATATTCTAACTGCAAGAGTACTAGGTGTTTAGAGAAGCACTAGATTTGTGTAGAATGGTATAACTGCAAAAACATTTGCCATTAATGTGTCCCTTGAAGGGTGCAGTGGACATAGGACAGTAGAGGGAAGTGTTAATTCTGGAGCTATAGGAATATATGAACTAGTGGAGTTAGCAGGCACAGCATAATTAGGGCATTGAGGAACTTAGCTTGACTAGATTCCAATGAGAATGTTAAAAATGATGTCAAATAGTTTTGAAGAAGAAAGAACAAGATCTACTGTGGAAGATATTAAATAGCACAAATATATCTTTATTAAGATATATTAATAAAAAATAGAAAAAATTAGCCAGGTGTGGTGGTGTGCACCTGTAGTCCCAGCTACTTGGGAGGCTGAAGTAGGAGGATCGCTTGAGGCTGGAAGTTGGAGACCAGACTGGGAAATGTAGTAAGACCCTGTCTCTACAAAAAATAAGAAAAATTAGCTGGGCATGGTGGCATGCCATTATATTGCTTGACTTGTGGAAAATATAGATCTCAATCTAGGTATGTTACCAGTAAATTAAGAAAAGAAACTAATTAACAGCTAAAACCAAAATCACCATTTTCTATTGAGCACATATTGAATAAAAACCTAGAGATAGATAATGTGGGACATAACAAAAAAGACAAGGTAATGGCTGTGCATTCACTAAGCTTATATGCTAAGTGAATGGCTGCTAAACAAGTAAGTGCCTTTCTATTAATGTGAAAATTCTAGAGATTACTAAAATTAATAGTTTTGTACCATTCGATTAGATGAAGAAAAATAACTAAATATATTTTATAGTGTAAGGTGTTATAAATGGTTTAACATTAACTAATTCATCAAATGATTGTTGAGTACCCTCTCTGTGCCAGTGTTAGTGTTCTAGGAAGACAGAATAGGAAAAAAATAGAAACATCTCTGTCAGATAGTACTTCTATTCTAATGTAGGTGGTGGGGCCACAAGAGAAACAAGTATATCTGGCTGTGATAAGTCAGAATAAAAGGAAAGCAAGAGTATCAGAGGAGAGAAAGGAAGGTTTTTCATTTGTTTTTCTTTTGTTTTGTTGTTTTGTGTTTGTTTGTTTTTAGAATGTTCAGTAAAGTCCTCACTGATAAGACTAAATTTAAGCAAGGACCTTAAAGCAATACAGTAATGAATAATACAGACATGGAAAAAAAACAGTTACAAAGGATACCAAACACAGAAATCCTGATGCAGAATATTACTCAGTGTGTGCGCAAAAATCAGGAAAGTCAGTGTGACTGGGTGGAATGAGTGAGAGGGGGGAGTGGGTGAGGGCAGGGAGATAAACGGCCGTGATCCTGGTAGATGTGTGATGTGTGTGTGCATAGAGTCTGGAGCAAAGTATAGCATGCAGGGCCTTGTAGGTCATTGTAAAGTCTTTTGCTTTTATCATGAATGAGATGACAAGATATTGGTGGAATTAAACCAAAGGCATCACCATGGGGAGATCATTCTGGAGACTATTGCTAACAGAGATTTTTATAAAATCAGATCATTAATAACCTTGGCAAGTACTGTTTAGAATGATGAGGGAAAAAAAGCCTATTGATATATATGAAGGAGAACAAGATGAAAGGAACAGGAGGCAACAGGAATATATTACTCAAAGAGTTTAACTCACTAGAGAGCAAAAAATAGGAAAATAGTTTAAGAGAATGTGGCTTAAAGAGAGAGGGTTTTGTTTTTTGTTTTTATTTTGTATATTGCCTTGAGTTTTAAGATAGGCATTTATTACAGCAAGTTTAAATGCTGACATAAATGCAGAAGAGAGGAAAAAATTCTGGGTCGATGTCATTAACTAGGTAAGAGGAAACGGATTAATTGCATAAGTGAGGGTGATGGCCTTTGAAAGGAACACTGAACATATTTTCACAAGAACCAGAAGAGAGAAAAAATACATTTGTGAAAATGCAAGTAGCTTAGTAGATGGAGTAGCATATTCCAGTTTCTAATGATTATTCTATTTCCTTAGTGAAATAGAAAAAAAAAATGAATGGGAAAAGTTGTTGAAATAGAAGAAAGTGTGAAATGCTTGTATAGTAAAGGATATTGAATGGAATAGAGACATGTAATAGGATTGCAAGGCAGTACAGAGGTCCCTTAGAGGGTGAGGGCCATGAATTTGAAATGAGACCAACCAGTATCGTTCAGTGTTTCTCTCCTGCCACATTCAGCTGCCATGGATATATGTGAGGAAAACAGAGGATTGGACTTCAGTGAAAATCTCTGTCTCTAAAGAAAAAGGAGGATGAAGGAGTTAAGAAAAACAACATTTCAGGAGCTTAACACAATAAAATTTCACAATGGGAAAAAAAATAGAACATATGCACTGGAATGGTTTTAAGGATTGGCCATAGAATAATCAAAGCTTGATAAATCAGGAAGATGAGGGTGCAATGGGGATGAAGGATAAATCAATGGATTTTAGGTACTGACGGAGACAGATGCTTTGTAATTGGAGTGCATGAAGGAGTTAGTTGGGAAATTGAAGGTGATCGTTGAACAGGATGCTTGATATTGAGAGCATACAGGGTTTACAGTTAGGTAAGCATAAGATTAAAGCTGTAACTCTAGGAATCAATAACTGAGGTAGTTGGACATATTCAGAGAAGCTAACGTGTTGAAGGGATTATCTGCATTGTAAGGAAAAACAAAAATTAAAAATGAAAGGCTTAATTCTCCCTTTTGAAAATAAGAGAAGAAACTTCTCCCCTATCACTTTTCTTAGAGTCTTTACTTTAGAAAACTTATAATTGTAATTTTTTTCTCCGTCTCTTTGAAATGCAAATAAATCTTTTTAGAAACTCTATAAGACTCTTGTCAGCTTTATGATCCAGGAATGTCTTTCTCAAGAACCTTGAGGCCATCTCTTTGAAATGAAAACATCAAGACAGATAGCATCCCAATCTCCCTGCTCCCTTGGGAGGATAGGAGCCTTATTTCTGTGGGTGTTTTGCTCCCAGTTGTAAAATAAATTTGTTTTTCTTGTGTATAAAGCCAATTAACAAAAACAGATGATCACTCCAATTATCAGGTGAATCTGGGATAAAATATGTGTGATAAATGGTGCAATCAAGTCCTCTTACTTGAGGGCTAGTTATTGTTTTTCTTGAAAACATATATGTAATCAGTTGTATCTGCTTGACTATATAAAAGGGTGAGATTTCTTTTTGTCTTTGTAATTTCTTAGGGATTGTCTATTATGTTCATCACATTCTGATTTAATGCTTATTCGATAATAAAATTATATTCTTTTCCACTATCTATATAGAGAGGTTTCGTGGGTCGGTAGAAGATTTAATTTCTAATTACATTTCCACAGCAGTGTGAATATTGAAATCAGGGAAAGTCATGACCATAAACCATGATCCAGATCGTCCAGGAATGAGGAAGAACGCAGGAGTCTACACGTGAGTGTAACTGAAAGATTAGCGAAAAATATAAATGTCAGACCTGGATTTCAAAGATATATTTCACAGATGCATAGCAGAGCTAAAATGTGATAGTGAAATGGGTATTTTTATGGTCATTATATCAAAAATGTTTAGGATTCACTGTCTGTATCTTTGACTGCATGGCTTGGTGTGGTTAAAAATGCAGAGCTGCACATTAGGAAATAATGAGTGAGAAAGGTTTCCTTACATAAAGAGTTAAATATCAATTAAACAACAATTTAAGAAATGTCACAAGCCTGTACATGAGTGATTGCCAAATGAGTTGTGTAGACAACTTGTGCAGTAAATTCATAAAAACAAGAGACCACAAATGAAATGAATTGTAAAGATTTTCTAAAAAATTAATATGTATAGAGTATTCTTTGTATCGTATCTAAAGGATCATGTCTAAATTAGCTTTCAAGTAGTACGTAGGATGGGACATATACCTCATGGGGCCCCATAAGAGCTAATTTTCATAATATCAAAGAGTAAGAAGCACCTCATCTAATCTAGCCCTCAGGCATCAGATTTAAATCATCCTAGATAGAAGAGAGGCTGTCTGAGTTTGAAAATCTTCCTTGAGAAACATATTTATAATAATTTCTGTTTAAAAACTTTCCTTCTTTCCTGTTCTTTAAATCTAATCTTATTCTCTATGCAATTACTTTATTATATCTATAGGCAATCAAATCATAAAGGTTAGATAAAATACTATTTCATAGTTATTTGTTTATCTCTTTGATGAATTTCTTCTTTATCTTATGTAACTAATATCAGATAAATCTAGATACATAACTCAAACAAAGCCCAGTTATTTATTCATCTATCTATTCATTTATTTATTCACTATGTATTTTTGAGTCATTATTTATTGCTGTATAACAAATTACCTCAAATTTAGAAGTTTACTGCAGCATAGTTGTTATCTCACAGTTTCAGAGGGTCAGGAATCTGGGAGCAGCTTAGCTGGATGATTCTGACTCGGGCTTTCTCAAGAAGTCTCAATCGACGATAGGACCGCAGTTATTCCAAGGCTTAACCAGGAGAGGATGTGCTTCCACGCTGACTTAGCAGACCTCATAATACAACCCTTCTAAGTTCATTTCTAGAGCTGTGTCACGATATGCCTCTGGCTGCTTTCAGAGTGGTGTAATTAAAAACAAGGTGAGAGAGAACACACAAAGCAAAAAAAAAAAAAAAAAAAAACAGGCTTTTTTATAACTTAATATTAGAGGATGACAGTCCTTACTTCTGCTATATTCTAATTTTTTAGAAAGAAATCATAAAGTCCAGCCCACACTCAAGAAGGTGTTACTGGGAAGCCACAGTAACACAAATATTATTCAGTGATGTGCCTATCACATATATCCAGGCAACATGATGAAGTGAAAAGACAATGGCCTTTGTGTCAGACAGACCCTTGTCCATGCTTTCCTTGACTCTTTAAGGCATGATACTTAATCTCCTGGAACTGGAGTTTTCTCATTTATAAACTGACAGGAATCATAGTGACTTTGCTGTGTCATTGTATGGATTAAAATCACCTTAGGAGCTTGATATATGTGTGTGTGTGTTTTTAAGTAAACTGCTTAGTGTAGTAGGTTTTTAATAAATGTAAAAGTTCAAAGAGAAAAATTTTGAGTATACCAAATTAATAAATTAATCTTAGTAAATTACCCAGTAAAAAATTACTAAACACACGAGAAATGATCAGTCTTTAGAGAACATATTTGAAAGAGATAGTAGTGAAAAATCACACAGAAAGGCATAAGAAATGATAAGATTTGGGGAACTGAGAGTATCTCCTTTGCTCTGATCTTCAGCAGTTGAACATTTCCAAGGAGACCACCCAAGGAAAGCATTACTGTTTGCTTTAGTGATAGTTTCCTTGGCTGTGCAGAAGCTTTTTAATTTGATCAGGTTCCACTTATTTATTTTTTTGTAGCTGTGCATGATTGCCCTTGGAGTCTTCTCCATAAATTCTTTG
>CAUYSK010104425.1:0-11827 GCA_963575035.1 Avahi laniger
GTGGAAGGGGCAAGTGAGCTATCTGGGGTCTCTTTTATAAGGACACTAATCCCATTCATGAGGACACCGCCCTTATGACCTAATCACCTCCCAAAGGCCCCACCTCCTAATATCCTCTCCTTAGGGAAAAGTCAACATATGAGTTTTGAAAAGGACACAAACATTCATTCTGTAGCAGCCACATTCTCCAAACCAGTCTTTATTAGTAATAAAGTGACATGTTGATCTCCATCTCCCTGACATACCTTCGGTCTACTTCAGCTATATGAGCACTGGTGTAGGGAAAGGAGGTGCTATTTATTGAATTCGCTCAAACCTCAATGGCTGTTGCTGCAATCTTTCTGGAGGGCACTCACGGCCTTTTATGAGCTGGCTGGTCAAATCCAGCAATTCCACATTTAGGAATTTATCCTCAGGATATAATCAATCATATATGAAAAGTTACACTGCAGAGTAATTTAATCCAGAACTGTTTACAGAATTGAGAAATGAGAAACAACCTAAATGTCCAGTATCACAGAATTGACCATAAGAAAGAACATTACGCAAACATTTTAAATGACACTGTCAAACAGTATGTCATGACATATAAAGATCTTCATAATCTGATAAGGGAAAAAAGCAAGTATAGAACAGTATGTACAAGATGGTTCTATTTTGTAAGGAAAAAACATAAATGCATAAAAACATTGGGAAAGGTAACACACCAAGTTGTTGACACTGTTTATCTCTAGATGGTGGGACAGTGGTTCATTTGCATTTTTTCCTTTTAATTGCTTATGTAAGTGCTCTAATTTTTCCATGATATACATGGATTTACAAATATGAAAAGAGGGTATTTTCCATTTTTCAAAAATCCAGGTACCCAGTGACTGATGTAGAGAACCCCTTTGGAGACCTCAGCCTCTGCTTTCTGCCTTCAGATGGGTCCGGCTCCTCCTTGGAAGCAGAGCCATGAGGTAAATACGACTGTGCCCAGATAGTCCAGCATCTTCCCTGACGTTCCCAGTTAAGGGACAGTGTTCCAATTCTGTACTGAAAGAAGTCAGGGCAGGGATCTGTTGGAGCCCACGGCACTTGCAGACCATCAGTGCTGGCTGGGGAACAGAGGTAGTGACCAAAGCAAGGAGCTTAGAACAGCCTAGAAACAGCATTCAGGAAATGGAAACCTGAGAGTTTGGGGCCTTCATTGCCCACAGGTGAAAGTCCCAACAGCTCAGCATGGCATTTGAAGCCTTTGTGATCTGGCCCCAGCCCTGCCTTTGCAGTCTTTCATCCTACCCCACTGGCTGGGCTCCAGACCAATAAAACTCTCACTGTCCCCCAAATGGTCCACACCCTAATCCCTTGGGGCTCCGATGAGCTCACCTTTCTCCTCACCTTTCTCCAATCACCTCCCATCTCTTTCTGATGGACTCCTACTCATCCCGCAAAGCCCAACTTGGCTATCACCTTCATTCCCATTGCACTTTGTGCTGACCTGACTATAGTAGTGACGAAACAGTGTGACAACTATCTAGCTATGTGATTGTGTTTTCTAACCAGCCTGGGGACTCTTTGAGAAAAGGGCCCATCTCTTATCACTGGATTCTCATAACCCAGAAAAAATCCAGCAAAGTTTTGAGGTAGGAAGAAAAGAAGGAAGGAATGATGTCAGGAAGAGAGCACAAGAGGGGAGATAAAGGAAGAGAAGAGAGAAAATTCACAATAACCCCACTGGCATACTAGTGTCCAAACCATAGGCTGACAGATAACTACAAAAGTGGCAGAGAAAAGTGGAAAGATTCCCAGCTTTGGTTCACACTGAGGTGGGGTCAAATCCCAGTTTGGGGCAAGTTACTTAAAACTTCTGAGCCTTGGCTTTCTTGTCTGTAGAATGGGAATGACATTACTCTACCTGACAAGATTAGAAATAAGCTCTACACAGTGCCCAGCACATAAGAAGGGGTCAACACCTGAGAGCTAACATTTGGTGACTCACAAGCTACTCTGTGACTCAGCAGAAAGTCCACAAGGACAAAAACAAAGGCTTAAGTGACCCCCAGGTCTGCCTGGTGACAGGCTGCAGTGCCCATCTCCAGAAACCTTTCGTTTTAATATGACATCATGTAAGAAGAGGCTGTAATCCCTGCCATCCGGGCTTCCGCTCCACTTGGAGCCGGCACATACCAACATCCCCGACCCGCCGAGCAGCAGTGTTCTCGGGGTGCCCCTGAGCCCAGAGTCTGGAGGCACAATTTGAAAGGGAGCAAATGCCTAGAAGCCCAGAGGACCCACAGTAACCCCACGTGGATCTAAGGAGCAGTCATTTCCCGTTTCTAGGCCTCAGTCTTCTCATCTGTCAAATGAGAGGCCTGGACTAATGTCCTAAGAGTCTCTCCACCCTGACAGTCAATGACTCATCTCTCGAGCATTGGCCCCACCTCCCCGCCTCCTACCTTTCACCCTCTCGGTCACCCGACCTCAGCTGGAGCACAGGCACAGCAGCTGACTTTTGTTTTTAGTCCAAATGTCAACGTCCAGACACTGAGATGATGGCATTTCTTGGGATCAGGTGGTCAGGTCAACAAGGATGACCCTTCTGTCCTGGGCCACACCTGCTGCTGCACACAGCCTGCCAGGGACACAGGAGGGGAGAGCAGACTCTGCAGGGAGTTCCAGGCCTCGACATTGCAGAGTGATGGCTTCCACATTTTAGCAGGTATCAGAATCCCCAGGGAGGGCTCGTTAAAACAGATGTGGAACCCCCGCCAGAGTTTCCGATTCAGTGAGTCTAGGGTGATTTAGGGACCACATTTTGAGAATCATTATTTGGGACAGGAATTCTAAACCCTTCCAAGATCTGAACAGCCCCTACCCCGTATTACCTGCCTGAACTCATCTCCTACACTTTCCCTCCTCAACCCATTCCAACCAGACTTCTCACTATTCTCCAAACATGCCAGGCACATTCCTGCCTCAGGGCCTTTGCACATACCGTCCCTGCTGCCTAGAGGCCCTTTCTCCAGTTCTGTGCAGCTCATTCCCCTAACTTCTTTGAAGGTCTACTACAATGTCACTCCCTCAGTGAGGCTGTCCCCTGCTACCTCTGCTAACATCACCATCTCCCAACACACATATCCTCATTCCCTGCTTTATTTTTCTCTGTAGCACTTATCCTCACCTGACATATTATATATTTTATATTATGGGTTTTATTTATTTCCATCTCCTCCTCCCCCACTAGAATGTGGGCTCCATTGAGGGCAGAAGACTTTGTCTGTGCTGTTAACTGCAGTATCACAGAATGGTGTCTGGTGCATTGTAGGCAATTAATATTTGCAGGAGGAAGAGAGAGAAGGACAGAGGGAGAGAAGCAAGGGAGGAAAAGGGGGGAAAGAGGGAGAGAGGGAGGGAAAGGAAGTAGGAGAAGGAAGCAAGGAAGGAAGGGATTTCACAGACATGTAATTTTTTGATAGCTGTAGAGGATCAGGAACACGGGTGCCAACTATGTTATTTTACCTAGGACTTTAAAAGCCCAGAGACATCAACTACCATCTCCTATCTCATCAGGGACTCACAGGAAGGACCAGAGACTGCAGAGCACACAGCAGCCTGAGTGAACGGTGCCCCGGGAGTTGGAGGCCACGAGCATACAGGGTGCCACACACGCTCTGAGCACCGTCATTTCATGAAAGAAAAGATATTTTAGCTCCGGTGCATTTCAAGTAACAGAGCAGGGGCAGTAAACGGGTGTCACTTTAAATACCAACTGAATGCCCGGGGCACTGGGTGGAGAAGGATGCTGAGGCCGCCTCTGGTACACCCCCCACGGAGCAGTTGGTGGAAACGGAAGCACACCTGTGCCACATGTTTGCCATTCCTGCAAAAGATGCCCCAGAAATGTTGGCTACATTCATGAGTGTCACTTGCCTGCTGAATGTGCCCATGATACGCTGGCCGTCTAAGGGGACAAGTACAGTGGCAGTTCAGGATGCTGCCCAATGGACATGCGACTTCCCAAGTTGCAATTCAGTAAGATTCCTCCGGGTCCTCTGAGCTCCTTGAGGGTAGAAACTTAATTTTGTATTCTCAAGACTGAGTTCTGAATCCTGCATACAGCCGGCCTTCAATCAATATTTGTTGAGCTGATTTTTTTCCCTTTTGAACTCAAAAGTCAAGTTCTAGCTTCAGTGCCTGTGCCCAGATGGTCCGAATCTGACACATGGGAGAATCCAGTGGCATCTGCCCAGTGCTTGGCACGTAGTAGGTCCTCGATAAATGCTGTCTGGATCACTGACAGATCTGACTTGTCCAAACACTAAACACAGCTCTGTGGTCTTGACTCCTGCTGAGACTTCACTGCTGCATTTGCTTCTAGAGAAGACAGTGCGGAATTTGTCTAGAGTGCCATGGGCTGTATGAGAGAGCCGGAGGGGGAAGGAAGGCAGCAAGTGGCACACAGGGTAGGAACCCTTTTGGCTAAAGAAACGACCAGATGCAGGCGGATTTCCCCACATCCGGGGTCAAAGTGGTGGGAAAGACTGTCGTAAGGTGACAGCATCCACAGTCCCACAAACCAAGAGCTTGAGACAGCTGGAAGGGCTCCACGCAGAGAATGTCGGCCTCCTAACATCGCGGTGGCCACAGCCCTCGTGGCCCCTAAGCACTTTGGTCCCCTGGTGCTGGTCAGGGAAACAGCCTTCCTTCCAGCCTGCTCCATAAAGAAGGGGCAATGCTACCCAATGCTCACCTTCCCCTCTGCAACTCCATGCGTTCTCACCTCTTCCTTCGTCACTCAACAAGGGCCTGTAGTAGGTCTGTTACGGTCCACAGTGCTGAGGATACCAAGATGAATAAAACACAGGCACACTTGTAATTCCCCACCAAGGGAAAAAGAAAGACAGATCCATAAATAAATCCCTGAATACCACGCCAATGTCCACCAAGTGTGGTCCACCTACCACTGGTGAACACGAGCTGGTTTTAGGTGGCATACGGATGAACATTTGTATTCTGAATTATGTGTTTATTTAATGTGTATTACAAAAAATAAAACAGGCCCATCATGCCCTCTGTGTCATGGGCTTTTTCGTATAGAACACGTCTTTGCAGAACAAAAAATGTGAATTCAAAGTAATTTTAAAAGTTAGATAAAATAGCACAAGTGGTATAAGAAACCCATAAAGGTGCTACAAATAACTGAGGTTTAGGGCACACTGGTGGCAAATGAAGGCACAAGTGGCGGGTTCAAAACCGCAGCCCTGCTGCTAACCAGCAATGTAACCTTGAACGAATTACTTAACCACCCGGGACCTTGACTTCTTCTGGCATAAAGTTACTATGTCTACTGCATGGGTTCTTATGTATATGATGAACCTGATAGGTACAAATCATTATTATTTTATATCATTACATTGTATTCTCCCTGGCCCTGTAATAGAAAGTTGGAAAACTACAGTACTGGGGGGTAGGGGTGGGGCTGGCAGTGCTCAAAGCCCCAAGTTGCAAGTTGGCCGTGAAAAGATGAAAACAGATAAGGGAACACGAAAATGGCTTTGTTTATCAGCCCAAGGAGCGTCTGGGGGCTCCCTGATGAGAAGGGAGCCAGCTGGACGGTGGAGGCCCAGGGCTCCCAAGCACCAGCTGTCCCGGGCTGTCCAGGCCCCACCTGCCTCACTGGACTGCGGCCCACACACACCGCTTCCCACAAATGGCATGTCAGAGCCATGACGCGGAGAAATTCTAATCCCAGGTGGGTCTCCACTCCACAGGGGCTCCAGATCACAGATGGGAGACTAGCTCTGCAGCTCAGAGGGACCTGCAAGAGGAACAGGCTGGGTCTTCTGCAAGGCTGACAGCCTGCGGAGGTACGGGCAAGGTCTCTCA
Organism: Avahi laniger; assembly: GCA_963575035.1. NCBI lineage: Eukaryota > Metazoa > Chordata > Mammalia > Primates > Indriidae > Avahi > Avahi laniger. The sequence continues at coordinate 5,869 of CAUYSK010104425.1, forward strand.
ATCTATAAAAGCCTCTGGCAAGGGGAGAGGATTTGGTGCCTGCCTGATTCATTTGGGCAAGAGACCTCTCAAAATTAACTGGGCAGAAGAACGGGCACACGTAGGGTGGTGCATCTATGCAGTGGAATGCTACGACTTAGCAATAAAAAGGAATGCAATAACTTGGGTGAATCTCAAGTGCATAATGCTAGGTGGAAGATGGTAGAGTCAAAAAGGCACACAATGTATGATTATAGCTATCACATTCTGGAAAAAGCAAAACTGTAGGGCCAGGGAATGCATCAGTGAATTGCCAGGGGTTAAGGGTTTGGATAGAGAGACACCACTTCATACCAGGGGCAGGGGAGGAGCGGGTAGATAAAGGGAGTGGAGACCGACTGCTAAAGGGTACAGAGGTTTCTTTTGGGGGTGATCAAAGTGTCCCAAGATAGGCTGTGGTGATGGCTAATATCCCAAAAACTACTGAATTGCACACCTTAAATAGGTGAATTGTACAGCATCTGAATTATATCTTGAGAAAGCTATTGCAATAGCTAAGAGATCATAAATTATCACAAGGAAAAAAGAATATGAGAGGGTATAACTCTCAAAGGGGTAGGACAAGGGAATTTGGGAGCAGGTAGTGGAACTATTCTGTGTCTTGTGTGTGGCATTGGTTACATGGCTCTATCATTTGTTAAAATTCTTAGAACTGTACAACAAAGATTCTCCCCCAAAATTTGCCTATCCTAAACAATACTCAAAATGGTTACCCTCTACTGGTCTACCAGAGTATAAACCATGCCAAGCACTTTATATGGCTTGAATTATGCAATCCTGAAAGTAAACCACTTAGGTATTACCATCCCATGTTACAGAAGGGCAGACTGAGGCTCAGAGAGCTTATGTGATTTGCCCAGGATCACGGGTAGCAAATGCTTTCCAAAGCCAGAAGTTGACCCCAGTTCTGTTTGACTCCAGCTGCCATGTCACTGTCTGATGCCTCCCTACACAGCTGATAATCTGGAACATTCCTTGAGCACCTCTTAGGTGGTCTTTGATGGTTAACTATCCACTCATTACTGCCCCATTGGTGAGTTCCTCTCGGGCCCAGATCGTGTCCCACGGTTCTGTACTCCCCCAGCCACGCTGGGCGCAGAGCCAGGCACTTAGCAGGCACTCCATACATGTTTGAGATCAAATGTCATGGACGAGAGGCAGGGGGAAGGCTGTTGAGAATCTCAGAAGAGCAGTCTATGACGAGCTCAATGCCTGGGGCTCCTGACTCCTGGCCTTGAGTGTGGCCACTAGGCCACACAGCCATGGCCTCCCGCAGCTGGATCAAACGTCTGAGCCAGAGTTGGAGAGCTGGCGACCAGACCCAGCTCTGGCTCTCTCAGCAGCCTGGGGGCAAAACATTTATCCTTTTAGCTGTGTTCCTCTGTCATTTCGTATTTGGGCTTCTGAAAGGATTTTCCCACCTCGCTAACTCACAGGGTGTAATGAGATCTGGGCAGTTCAGGCAGGCCACTGGACATCCTCAGTACTCACATTCATTCTTCCTCTCCATTCCCACGGCCTCTCCAGGACCCCACTATCTCTTCTCTGCCCCCTCCCCATTCTCCATCATCCAACGAATGATGATGGATAGAAAGGCTCCCTGTAGCCAGAAAAAAGGCTCGAAAACACAAATCTGATCATATCATTCTCCTGATATCAAGGATAGCACTGGCTTAAGGCTCCTTGATAAAAACTGGAAAGAGGTGCTGTGTTCTCCAGGTAGACCCAGGCCCTGCACTGGGGCTCATGGCTTGGTGTGCAGAGGGGCCTCCCTTAGTTGTGCACTCTTGTGCAGGACACACCTGGGTAACCACCCAGGGCAGCCCTGCCCTTCAATGTGTGCCCACTGCCCTGAGAACAGACACCGATCTCCTCCCAGGGGCCCCTGAGGTCCTGCACAATGTGGTCCTGCTTCTTCAGCATCCTCTTCTCCCTCCCGACTGTTGCCTTCCCACTGCGCTCCATCCTCTGTCCAGACAGTCGGCACGGCTCTCAATTCCCCAAGCGTTCCGTGCCTGCCCTCCCTTTGCACAAACTGTTCCCTCTACGCCTGGAAAACTGAACACCCGTCGGCTCTTACCTTGGATGTCCCTCCCTTTACCAGAGCCTCGCCTGACCCCACCAAGTCCTGGACGGGGTGTCCCACAGTGCCCTGCATCTGCCACCAAACAGCCTCTTCCACCCATCAGAAGAGCTGTTTACTGGGCTGTCTCTTCCCTGGACTCAAGGCACTGCAAGGTCAGGAAGCGTTTGCTTAGTCACCACTGTTCGTACTTGGCATGAAGCAGGCATTTATTGAATGGCTTGCCACTGGTAGGACACACAGGATTTCAGATCAGAAAAGGACTTCCACAGCCTGGCCCACCGTTTTACTGAGGAGACTGATGCCTTAGAGAGGTCCCACGACTTTTCTCATGTCACACACAAATGCATACGGAGGGAGAGGGCATGTCTTAGTCCATTTCGTGTTGCTATAACAGAATATTTGAGACTCGGTAATTCATCATGAACAGAGATTTATTTAACTCATTATTCTAGAGACTGGGAAGTCCCAGATCACGGTGCTGCATCTGCTGAAGGCTTTCTGGCTGCGTCGTAACGTGGCAGGAGGGAGCACACGTGAGTAAGGAAGGGGGCTGAACTCATCCTTTTGTATCAGGAATCAATCCATTCGGGAGGGCAGAGCCCTCACAACCTTATCACCCAGTAAGTGTCCCACCTCTCAATACTGGTGCATTGTGGATTGATCGTTTCCGACACATGAACTTTGGGGGACACGTTCAAATCACAGCAGGGTATTAGAAGCCATGCCAGTCCTCTGCCCACCACAGTGAGCAGAAAGAGCAGAAATACCTGTAGCAAACGGGGACAGGCCTTCAGTAGACAGTCTGATGGCGAAGTGCAGCAGACCACAGTGGCAAGCACAAGGGCTTTGCAATCAGACGGCCTAGGGCTACTCATTAGCCACGTGGGCCTCAGCAAGTAACTCGAACACTCTGGATCTATAATCTACAGCACGGACACCCAGTCACCCACAGCGTTGAGGAAGAGGTGAAGATCAGAGAGATACTGTATGAAAAGCACCTTGGCACAGTGCCCGGCACTTACTAACAATTAGAATTTGCTGCAAATCCTGTTGAACGAATGCCTCTAATAACCTTGTGAAGCCCCTTCCCTCCTCCCCTCCAGCCTCCGGCCCTATTTTGTCTCCTTTCCAATCCTATTAGCACGAGCCCTACTGCTGACTCCTGTCCATCCATCACTGTGGCGCAGCGGAAAACTCAACCCTCACGGGGGATTTGGTTTCTAAAAGTGGCTGAGAGCAACCAAGAGGACTCCAGGACAGTCGTTAGGCTTTCAGGGTTTTAAAACAACCCTCTTGATCTCAAATATTACTTTGCCACATTTGGGAAAGAAAAGGGACCCTTCAGTAATGCTGATGGGACCATGGTCAACACCAGGCTACTCATCTGCAAGAGAAGACAAGCATGTGTCTGGAAGATACCACCTTTTAAAAAATGTTCCCAACCTGTTCCCCCAGCATGTTGATGCTTGGAGCTTCATCCAAAGAGAGGCTTTGGGAAATTTTCAGTTTGGAGCCAGAAACTCCAACTGTGTTGCTTCTATTAGATCCCTGGGTGGCAAGTGGCAAATTTACTCCTAGGTCTCCAGGAAAGCAGGATAAATGAATTCTTACCATTTTATCTGAGAAATGCACATTCCACAAAGTCAGGGAACAATGTGATTTTTCCCCCTAAATTCGTTTCATTTCATTTTTTTTAAATGGTCTATAGAAAATGAGTAAAAGTAACGAATTATCTAATTATCTGTTTCCTATTCAACAAAGGTCACCCTCTGCCTTGAGAGGGAAGAAAACAGAGTTCATCTTCCTGGATTACTCAACGGAAAAGCAAACTTGAACGGCCCATCCGATGAATGTGCTAGCATTTTATGCTCTCACACTGTCAATCCCACATCAGTGGGGGCGTTTGACGAGCCTGCCAGGAATCAGCAAGAGTGAGTCCGGATTTTTTCTTAACAGCCCAAGCAGAGATGTCTACATTTCTACAACACTCTGTCTACACCTCCACCGTGAGTCAAATCGCCCTTTGACGCAATTACGTATGTTGTTCATGTTTGTTCTAGCATGTGCTCCTCGAAGTCAGGCATTTTGTAAAATTCATCTTTATCCCTGGGCAGGGTTGCCAGTTAAAATACAGGACTCACAGTTAAAATTGAATGTCAGATAAACATGCAATACATGGGACATATTTATACTAAAAAAAGAAACATCATTCCTCGTTTATCTGACATTTGGAATTATCTGACGTCCTGTCTTTATTTACTATGTCTGGCAATCCTATCTCCAGGGATTCTTCTGATCTAATCCTCACAACTCTGGAAAACAGACATCATACCCATTTTACAATGAGGGAAACAAAGGCTCAGACAGGTTCAACAACCTGCTGAGGTTACACAGCCAGCAGGCGGCAGAGCTGAATTGGAACCTCTACCTTCCCATCTGCATGCTCAGTAGGTGTTTGGGGAAGGAGAGGATGAATGAATGCAGATGAGTAGCCAGGGAACCTGTTATGCACCTTCCTGTGAGTCATCGTTCCTTCTCTGGAATCCCAGCACACTTCCTTATTAGTGAAATTGCTCACCGCTCACCGCCATGACGCTGCCCCACATTCCTCCTCTTGGGAGAGGGCCAGCTTCCCGAGAACAACAGTGATGCTTTGGATGAGGCCAGGTTCTCTCTAAGTGAAAACAAATCTCCCAGTGCCAGGAACAGCAGGGAGGTGAGGTGTCTGGACAGAACAGGCTGCTCACCCCAAGACGCCACTGCCCTGGAGCTCAAGGCATGGAGGCTGGCCACCCACCACCTGCAGCCGCCCTCCTCTGTGGCCAAGAGCAGGTAGAGGGCACTGGGCTCTTGACTTCAGAGAGCCTGCACGGCGACAAGGGGGTTCACAGGTATGGAGAGAACCACAGAACAAGGAGGAAGATAAGTGCCAGGCAGTTCAACATGCTCACGCCTGAGGTCTTTTCTCAAGCTGTTCCTCTGCCTGGAACTCTGCCCAAGATCCCCTCCACTGCTGCCTAAGTGTCACCTCCCAAAGGAGGCCTTCCCAGATGCCCTGTCTAAAATAGCACCCCTGGCTAAGCCCTATCTTATGGCTTAGCATTACCAGAAATCACATCCCACATTTCGATGTTAATTTATTTATTGGTGGTCTCCACCACAGAACATAAGGTCCATGAACAGGCCTCTTTTCACTGCTTTTGTTCTCTTCAGCTACCACATCCGGAGCACCTAGAATACTGTCTGGCATACATTAGGTGCTCAGGACACATCTGCTGAATGAAATACTGAATGAAAGTCTCTGTTAAAAAAATATATATATGTGCATATATACGTATATACGTATTTATGCACATAGAAACAAAATATATGTGGATATGATATACACAAATACATACGTATAGGTACATATCCACATCCATATATATCTATACACACATGCATATGTGTGTGTATATATATAACATAAACCCAACTAAAATTAAATGCAAGTGATGAAGTATGAGGGACATTCTGGGTAAATCCTAACCACCACGCCTCCATACATGCTGTTCCCTCTCCCTGGAATGCACAAACTCTTCATATTTTGAGACCCAGCTTGGTTACCTCTTTCTCTCAGAAGCCTTCTGTGACCCTCTCCCCACCCCCACCCCATCATACAGCCTGTTACTCCATCTCTGGGCTCTTCTTCCAACCTGTTGGGGCTTCATTGTTGTGGTTGTCGCCCTACATTATGATTTACTAAATTGTACATCTGGATGTCCTTTGTGGTCAAACTGCATTTTCCAAAGAGGCAAACAATTTCTCCCATTGCACATGCTTTTCAGCAGGGTG